>CM031705.1:7473165-7618165 GCA_018466805.1 Hippocampus abdominalis | reverse complement strand
TATAAGGACTGATGAGGCCTGCATGTTCCTCCCACTGCAGAGTAGTCCCCTGATACACACTATTAACCCTCGCCTGCTTGACGCTGACAGAAGCATCGCCGTGTTTGTCACTTAATATCCTCTCAGATTAAGGAGTCAACTGCCAGATTTAATGGCGGGAGCCTGGATACTCTTATCTTTAAGTGGCCGACAGAAAGATCATGAAAGGTGTACGTCACGGAACGATGTCTTTGTGGTTGCAGTTCAACGAGCGGCGCATTCGGACTTGCTCCAACACGCCGACGCACGAGGTCAAGACATTACAAACAGTTGTGTTTATGTATGCGAGCAAATAGTGCAGGAGCGTTTGCTTGATATGCAAAGCTTTCTCTGAAAGAGAAGTTTCAGGAATCACTTCATGTTCGGGGGGGTTGGCGTCAAAAGGCCCGCGGCAGTATGCCGAAATCGTTGCGATGCTTTTAGCGTGCAAATACACAATATTGGTCCCCGACGCTGTCAGAGGCATTTGGGTAAAAAAAAAAGCAATTTCCAGATGGCGTCGTCGGCCTCAGTTATTGACGTGTGGCGCTGAGGGCTGGAACTGCCCGCCACTTTCTCCTTTGTTGGTTTTGGCCTCTTCACATAAGAGCCAACAGAGAATGACAACACATGTAGCCATGCCAACATAATGATGTTTTATCTCAGCAGAGGATCAGTTGTGTATTTGACACGCGTATGATTGATTCGAATGTGTCAGAAGGGCCCAGTTGTGTGAATCTCACCAAAATTAGGGTTGCAATGTTTTCAGATTAAATCAGGTAAGTTACTTGTACAGCCACGCAATGTATTGTATACTATGTAGACGTTATCAAGTCAGCGGTTGAGCACGACAGACGGTTCATAAGACAGTTTGGCAGTTCCGAGGACGGTTTGGAGCCTTAAAAACCTGCTCCACCAAATGTCTGAACAGCTATGCTTTATTGAGGCATCTGTAAGATGACTCACTCCCTTGCCAAGCTTGGCTCCCGCACCTAGCATCGTGGCGAGGGATTGAAAATACGCACGCACACACGCATACACAAAAAGTTTGCTGTTTGCGTTCATTCCACCAAATCGTGACAGCCCCGCTGCGGCACCCATCACTCGTCGCGGAATTGCACCATCACAATCACTAAACACAAAAGTTATTCTGTATGTATCCAAACCCACATGGTTGGCGACTACGGAAGGCGACGGTGGAAGGGGGCGGGGGGGGGGGGGGCAGCGGCTGCGGGTTTGAGTGTGTGTGTGTGTGTGGGGGGGGGGGGGGTGGTCTGCATAATGTGCTAGGAAACATTTTATCGAACATTTGGTGATAAAAACGCCGGCGTCAGCCTCGAGGCTTAAAGCAATTAATTCAGGATCCTGACATAAACTCTCCAATCCTTTGACAGCTTGGAGCTGAAATAAAAATGCTAGTTCTCCTGGGAACGGCGGGAGATAGCTGGCTCTTTTCTGGACTGTTTGCTCACTGGCCCTGAGAGGCAATCTTCCCCAGTCAGAATGAAATGCAAGGACACAAACAATGTACCGGCGAGAGAATGGGAGATGGGGAATGAACAGTTTGGACTATTTGCTTAGCAGAAGGGCAGCCACAATGGCCGGCCCATGGCTTTCCCATGCATCAAGCCTCTTAGTCTTAGGCCTCCCTTTGTTGCCTGCCTTCTTCTTACTCGGCCAGATAAGAAACCAGCTGCCTGATACTTTTAATTCCCGTTAAACGGCATACTGTATGGTCATTTGTCCGTCAACAGCCTCTAATTGGACAGGTTATCGTATCTCGCTTCACCTTTGCGTGTTCCCGTTTGCGGTAAAAGGCGACGGGAAGAAGAAGGGGGACAATGGCTGACCCCTCTTCTCTTCTTAGCACAAGTCAAGCACTGACTTGTGAGAATGATTCTCGAGAGGAGGTCTTTGAGTACGCCCAAAACTCAAGACAGAGCATCTTCGGGGAACAACAAAATGTGTGTAACTTAAAAGTGTCCTGGCCACAATGTCATTTTTACACGCAAAGGCAGAAGGTCTCCCAGGGCTTTTCAGCACATCGCTCATGATATGACCCAAAGAGACGAGTTGGCAAACAGAGCGAGGCTAGCGCCACTGGATCCTTATTGCGCTCTTTTGTTTTGTCCTGTTGGTTTCTGTTTGCGTATACGTTAACCGCGTCTTCTCCCGCTTGCGTATTCGCTTTCCCAACACGTAACGTCGCCCGCTTTCATTCCTTGTTGCAGAAGTCGGTCGGGAATAAAATAACACAGACAAATTAGACTTTAAACCAAGCAACCAACAAATAAACAACAACAAAGAGAGAGTGGCGGGCTGTCGGCGGGAGGATCAATTCACATAAGATGAAGGAGCATATTCATGCATGTGAGCAGACACTTGCCTAAATACACACATACACACACACACACACACACACAAGCCCATCCCCCTCTGTAAAGGTTGCGGTGTCAAGGACCCCCTGGGTGGTCAGCCTGGGGATGATTTTTACACAATATGATGTTGTGAGGCGAAAAAAAAAGCAGAAAAGTGATTCTCTGGACAGTGTCACCATTATGACAAGGTTTTATTTGAATTATTTTGAATTAAATGAAACACTACATAAACCCAAAAAACACATGAAATAATATATTGTAATTAGAAAAACAAAGTAGATCAACACAAAATAAGTATATTTACCAAAAATAAATAGGACCTACTTGTAAAAACACATTAGAAACAATATAAGTACAGTTACAGTAATTTCAAAGACTAAAAGACTCACCAGTGAAACAATACACTTGACTTTAGATGTCAATAAAAACAATTTTGTTGCAGATTTAAACATTTTTGTTGTTTGACCAAATATTTTCTCCTGTTTCTATGTAATTCGCTGCAGTTAGTGGCCACACATTTTTTCGATGCAGATGGAGCTCGAAATTTTTCTCAGCTCTTATTCACTTCCCAATGTTTTACTGAAAAGCTCTTAATCCATCGAATGACATTTCAAAGAGCCAGTAACTGTGCAAACCTCCAAGACTGCGCCAAGAGAAGAAAAGCCTTCAGAGGACTGCAAATAATAAACGGGAGGGGGGAAAAAAAATTGCATTCGCATTTTACTGCACATGCAGGACATGCAATGCGGCATCTCCTCATGAACACGTCGGGCGCTCCGTGTTCACATCCTGGTTTGGTGTACGTCATACCTTAGTTATGACAAGCTTAATCGCTGTCTTTTTTTTTTTTTTTTTTTTTTGCATGTGAGAGCCGGGCTCCTCGTGGGGTGGTGCTCTCAGCGTCACGCTCCGCCAGCACTGAAATAAAGCTCTGTTCGAGGCATTTCAACACCGCTTAAGGTTGTCCACGGCCGTGTAATTTATGAGTTAAGAGGACTCGCTTTGTAAGTTCACCGAGACCTGCAATCTTCCAGTTTCACAGGCAAGAGAAAAGAGGCGTGAGTGAGTCACGTCGGAAACTTACAACGCTCTTCCAATTACCGCAAACAGTGGAGCCCTAGTGATACCTGCACACACACACACACACACACACACACACACACACACACACACACACACACACACACACACACACACACACACACACACACACACACACACACACACACACACACACACACACACACACACACACACACACACTGGTGGAGTGTGTGGATTCCTGGCGAAACGTTGACGTGATATCATGTGACCTGTGGCCGAACACCTTCACATGAGTTTTTGTCACCTGTGGGTCAGTGGGGATAAGGCCCGAGCTGTTGGCTTCATGTTCTCTGTGGGTGGTCACAAGGTCAGACAGCCGCACGGACCAACGCCGTGGCAACCCAAAGCTTTTTTTTTTTTTTTCACACCCGAAAATGCACTTCTAATATTGCCTGAACTTAAATCCATCATGAAATACTCCGCCAAATGTGTCTATATTAAGAAAATAATGTTTAATGATTGATCCACGTCTCAAGATATTCATCTCAAATATGCTATTTGGTGTTTTGATTGATCATGCCTCTTCTTGAAAAATGGGCACACGCCTTACACGTTTGTACTGAGACACACAATATTTACATTTATATTATAATGTGTGTGTTCTGTTTTGGCTGATGGGTGGTTCCATAGTTTTACTGCTAAGTCATCTTATAAGCCGTATCTGAATACCTTCACGTAATTGTGCTGTGCATCATGAAATTACAATGTTTTATTTCGCCATTAGAAAGATACATTTAAAAAGATTGAGCAGAAATTTAAAACAAATGTATAATTCGATTGAATAATTAATAAAGTACATTAATGAATTAGAAATGGAACATGTTGGTTCTTAATTGATACCACTTATTTAATAAACATGTTAAACATAAAGCTCAATTAACATCCAGTAACAAAATCGTATTTGCCACCATAAAAAGCAGGGAACCAGACATCATTTTTTATGTAGTAAAATCAAATTTTATTTCCTAACACACACACACACACACACAAAACATGCAATAAACGATTTCTGTACAATACATTTCATTTCCGAACACGCACAGAACAGAACACATAATCACACAACATTTTTGGAACACGTTTTACTCATGAAAAACAGACGATTGTATTTGACACCAAAAAAAACTGCAGCGGAAAAAGAAATCTGATAAGGATTGAACCTAAAATCTACAACGGAAAAATAACAACAAATAAAATAAGACATTGAAACTGAAATTATTTATGGACGTGGGAGTGCAATCCCCCCACCCCCCAAATAAGTCTGAAAAACATTTGATCAGCTACAATAATAATAATAATAATATTAATAATAATAATTTAAAAAAGCAATGTATACATATACGATGTTATTGTAGCAAAATGCTGCTTTCATCACCACAATTCATTAACTGTTCCAAACACAATAACTGTCTCCTCTCCCTGCTAATAAAAACAAACATTTTTTTTTTTCAATGAAACCACTTGAAGGACAAATATTGAGAGCAGTAATTTGTTTTTTTTCCCATTCTTCCAACTCAGTCAGACATGGCTGCTTGTGCCTCGGTGCCAATGTGTGAATGTCAACACCCTGTAAACACCTTTGACACACACGCTTGAATGTGACGGGCGAGTTCACGAAACATTCCCAATAAAGGTTGACCACTCATCCATGCAGCGGGCTGCACACACCCGTCACCTACTCCGCTGCCGCATCCCGGACATACATTTTAATCTTGATAAATTTCCATTTCTGCTTTAGGTATACGCCTCATGTATAAAAGATAGAAACAATATACGATAGGAAGTCATGAGCTAAATTCACGACCAAAAAAAAAAACAACAACAAAAAAAAACAACCCAAAAAGCCCGGCTAACTTAAAATGAGGTGGAACGACACTCTTTAAGGAATTGAGAATTTGGGAGTCTAATTCCAACCCGGTTGCTTATCTCTGCACCCAGACTATTTGACTGTTTTGAGATGCGGACTCCCCCGAGGATGGATCCGAAGCGTTCGGAGCAGAAAGCTGGAATTTATCCGGAGCCTGTGTCTCTGTCAAACAGGGCTCCGCTGACTCAAGTGATCCCCCCGCGGGCCGAGCTCAGCAGAGGAGGGGAAAAGGGGATGCCTCGCGTGCAAGGAAAGAGCGCCACGCCGATGCGTGCACTGCGCGCACTCGACCACAAACACACTCCGAGGCTCACACAATATCCCTCTCACTCGTGGGTTGTGACCGGCCCATGGCATTGGCCAGGTATGTCAACTATGTTTGCAGAGCCATCCATCACGCGCGTACCTTCCCTCCCGAAACAGGAACTGTTGTTTGAAGCATACACTTGTTAAGCCCATCCTTTGACTCGCCTCGGCCTAATTTATTTCCTCATAGCCCGCGGCAGAATTTATTATCACCTATAGGTTTTGTTCTCTATTTTGCTGTCACGCCGAGCATGTGTTGTTAGAAACATAAGGGCGCTTGTTACCAAGAGTTACAGTTTGGTCACACTAGTGACCCTTATCGTCCGTGACCAGGGTTAGCAAATAAATATTCGGCAGTCAGTGAGTGCAGTCGAGCTGCTTGGTGAAGCGGAGGCAAGATTTACGCTTGTGTGAGGCTCGAGCGTGAGGATCGGAGATATTCTTAAAATGAAGAGAACAATTTCGAAATGGTCTCCCAGTGACTGTCAAATGCCAACTGCGGACATTTTTAATACCCAAAACAACTTCCACAAAAAGGCCAAAGCACAACTAATTCTTTTTTGTTTGGGAATAATGATAAAGCTGCAAATGCAAGAATTTAGAGCAATTAAAAACACATTTTCATTCATTTGCCTTTTGATAATGCACGACTACAAATAATAGAACAATGATGAAGATGCAGAAAGAATTCAACTGATCCAAATTTAGTGCTTTTGGTCCTTGTGTTTTACATACTAACTCATATTAATAAACAGTGAGCGGAATGTTAAGATTCAGGCTGGTTGGTGGGGAAAATTAATTGTTGATTAATTAATGCTTTGTGCAAATGAGGCAAAATGGAGAGCATCGTAGGTGTTGATTCAGTCTCAATTAATTTGTGGCATCAGGACAAAAAACAAACAAAAAACTCAGCACTCGTCTGCCCATTGAGACACTGGCATGGAAAAAAGGAGGTCAGAGCATTTAGAGCCATTATCTCATCCCTAAAGTAAAAAAAAAAAAAAAGTTTTGATTACTCCCAATCAAGGAAATGTTTGTAGTTCACATGCTAAAATTAATAGACCAAATGTCGCATTGGTGTTTTAATTTCAATCTCAGAGCAGGATATTTGAATGTGTTAAACAAACAAACAAAAAAAAGTAGCATTACAGAAAATGCAATGCAGATTTTTAGCAAAACTATATTTATTCATTGAGGGACAACGCTTCACAATATTATTTTTCTCCTTAGACATTCCAGCTCTAAACAGTCATTATACTGTAGATTTGCTAAAATAGCAAACCTAACGGCGATATGGACTTTGAATCAAAACATTAGATTGACATGGCAAAAGTCAACGGGTGACCTGAAACGCTCCAAAGATGCAACGAGGCAGCCATGTTTGCCACATCATCAAAGTCAGGTAACCGAGTGAATTCTCCGAAACAAACCCTCCATTTGTCTTTGTCCTGTGCCAGTCGCAGGTATCACCGAACAGTTAATGATTGACTGAAGGCACACCAAGCATCCTGCTTTGAGCGGCCACGTTTTCACCACTAAATCCTTCCCACTCTTCTCTCTGACTTTCATACAGTATGATTAGCACTGAGGGGGATTCGTGGTGGGCTCCAGACAAACTTTCAATAAATAACCGTTGGAATTTGGAGGCAGAAGGATGATAAGAGCGTCTCTGACCCTTTGAGTGCAGCTTTATAAAACTGTGGCTGTGTAAATCCTCCCCTAATCTCCCTTCGAGATAAATTTGGCCTCTTTCTTTCTGAAAAGTAAATTAATGCCCCCACTATTTTTTTCATTTTTTTTTATCTGCACTTTTTCCAGGGCATCGTGTGATGAGCGTGAAATTAGACTTGGGCTCATTGACAGGACAAAATGGAGAGCAAACTGAGATTAAGGGATGTTAATTAATCGGTAGATTTCTGTTTATTACCTTCTGCCAATCATTGCAAGTAGCGTATTCAGGCCCGGAAACTTCCAAAACGTTTTTTTTTCCCGAATTCTTATGCAATTTTGGGGATTTATTGTAATAATGTCTTCTTATCTTTGTTAACCGGTCCCTTGTGCCTGCTTCTATTTGAAAGGTGAGTCGCAAAGACAACAAAGTTTGATATGTATGCTTGTGTTAATGTTGACAGTAAAGTTTAGGCCACAAATATGAACGGCGTGGGAAAAAATGGAGTCAACGTTAATTTTCCAGTTTTTTTGCTGGATATCACACAAGAAAGTGTCTGTAAGATGTCCATTAAGTGATATTAATACAAACTATTTGCTTTTTGAAAAAAAAAAAAATCTTTTTACACTATAGTTCAGTGCAAGAATTGTCATATAGTCCATCACAAAACATGCCTAGCCAATCAATAGTAACGATAAAAGGTAAAGTGATATTTGATTATGCTCTATGACGTATAAACCTTTGCCACTTGTCTTTTCCGGCTAACCGGTTATCATTAACCAAAGGAAAACAAAAATTTAGGCAGGGTGTGTATGTCTCTGCTCTTCAAAATGACCTTATCAATGTTTTGTTTACTGTTATTGCACAGACCACGTGAAAGATTTTTCTCTTTCTCGCCTCAATCTGTTGGAAGCGCGCGCCGGAAAATGCCACCGAAAGTCATGTCAAAAGGAAATGAGCCGACGTGTCCTTCCTGTCCTTCGCAGATGGCTTTTGGCCTCTCCCTCCTGCCCTCCGTCATCGCCGCGGATCCAGCGACCCGACAGCTCGGCCCAGTCGGTGTACTTGGCCATATCTGCATGCGACCTGTCTGCCATATGTAATATCAAAGCCTCTGTCAGCACCGAGCTCAATGGGAACAAAAGAGAGGCCTTCATTAATGATTAACTGTTCTAAAAGCCCCGGCTTTTGTATTCCCATGGTGCCGAGGCTATCTGGCCGCCATGTGACATGCTCGCAGCGTTTTTCGAGCAGATTGGGGAAAGCTAGTGAGCAAACACAGGTGCTTTGGAGCGGCGTTGGCGACGCTGTCAGGGACAACCACAAACAAGAGCAGCTATGCCTGGCTAAATGAATCCCGCCTGCCACCCCCCAGCATCGCCCCCCACCCCCCACCCCCGTCTCCCTGTCACTGGCTAACTTGTTTGCCAGGCCGCACAGCCTTCCTTATGGAGAGTCGCTATACCCCCCCACCACCACAAAAGTCCAACGTCCACCGCAACTTCTCACACCCCTCCAAAGAAACAAACAAATAAAAGTGAGGACGGCCGACTGCTTCTTTGAGGTGATGGCATTTGCGGCTGGTCTTGACTAGTGGAAGAGCAAACAAATTAACGGTGTTCCAGTTTTCACTTTCCAAACCAAACTAAATGTCTTTTAGTTCAAGTGGGGCAATTCCACTGACCTCGGTGTCAACCGCTGTGTAAGGACTCGCACGCTCACGCACTTGAAATAACCAGAACGAAATTACACAGGGCTCGAGTACGACCGCACACACGGCGGGTGTATTAATACGCAGCAAAGTGACAGGTCACAAACAAATCTTCCTGAAATAGGACGCGCATTGATTTAGACCCAAACTTGAACGGAGAGCGTGCGGCAATTAACCTTTTTCATCCAGACTGACTTGATTGTTCACCCCGACTGAGCTCCCGTGTCGCTCTTTACTTTGATAAGACAATCTGATGATAGGATGCCGTTATCTTAACACGGCTTTCCGGTTGGGAGACAAATGAACAATGTGTGATAACGGGAACAAAAGCTCACCTCTTATTGGCCCGACCGGCTTTCCGATGGAAAAATCACCAGCATGGAAAATTCACCATTTCATTTTCAATTTTCTTCCCAGGCCTTTTAAAAGCAGTCATACATTTATAATGTCTTTTGTTGCTGTTTAAATTTCATGCTCAGTAATTAACCCAGCCTATAAAGCATTTATTGTCTGGAAAGATGATAAAAATGCACTTGAACAAACATTTGGAATAAACCGCGGAGGAAATGAAGTTGTAAACACGAGGAAGACCGATTTTGCAATTAGATCACGACGCGTCAGTAAAAACATAAAAAGAGAGGGTAAAATTGATTTTTTTCGTTTGTGTCCATTCTTTTCTGCAGCTCACAATTCTCAATTCTCTCGAGCAATTGTAGTGCTAAAATGTTCAAAAAAAAAAAAAAAAAAGACCAAATCAACTCCATCAGTGTTGTGTGTGTGTATATTTCAATTTCCATTTTTGAGGTTATGTCACGCTTACTCAAATCTTCTTCAATCCATCCATCTCTAGACCTGTCAGTTATTTGCATGATCATATTTGTAAGGGAAGACTCCTGAAGCGATTCAAAAAGGATTTGCCATGAGCAGAGATGTATTCAAAGAGGCTCAAGTCATTCCCCGTCCCGCCGGATTTATCCTCAACTGGCCGTGAGCGGAGTCCGATGAGAGGAGTTACAAAGCCTCACTTTGAGGCTCCTTACTGTAATTGTAAATGCGAGGGTCCAACATCTCGAGAGGGATTTCAGACAACATCTTTGTTGCCTCCTCATTGTGCGCCGCTGAAGTCGTCCACGGGCCGATTGTCCGGCCACACTGGCCTCAGACCTCGACTCAATCAAAGGAAAGTTTGTCCTTAATGAGGGAGAAGACATGAAAGCTCGGCCACATGTTGAAAAGGCTCTTTTCATCTCGCCGCTCACAATGGAGAAATTTGAAAAGAGCAAAGTGTGCTTTAAGCTGCAATACACGGCATCAAGCCCTTGTCTTTTGACACCGAGAAAGAAGCAATATTCCTCTCTATGGAAAAGGTACTTGATGAGTAATGGGGATGGGAACCTTTGTGTTGAACATGCTACCATGAGATCAAGGAGGGGAGTGAGTCGACCACTGGGTTCCCTTTGCCGGAGGTAAAATGTACTGACAAACACTGGGGACCACAATTTTTGTGAGTCGGGCCTGACAGCTATTTTTAACCATTTTTCGGGGTGCAGAATCCAAAACAGATCTCAGTTTTCTCTCATCAAGCTTTTTTTTAGCTATAGGATTCCTGTTTTCTTTAGAAAATATGAAATCAATGGAGTAAAGAAAACACTCAGGTTACAAGCTTTGAAAACAAACAGCATTAAAAAATACAACTTCCAATGGTATGCTCATGGTTACACGGTTAAGAGAAAGACTAATTCTCTTAATTCCTCCTGTTCTAGCTTTCTATTTGCAGAAATTGATACTACTGGACTGTTGGGAGCCGCACACACCTCGCACCAAACTGTCTCAATTGTTACTGCACAAACAAGTTGCCACGTAGCTGTAGATAAGTCAAGTCGTAATCAGCTCTTCTTATTGCGGTCTTACTACAGATAATCAATGGAATTTTGCTTTTCTGGAGGGTGTCATGATTCGGTTTTTGTTTAGATTAGGTTTTGTTTTGTTTCATGTTTTACTGTCATGGATTTTTGTTTGTTAAGGACTGCCAAGCTGCCTAGCCTCTCGTCGGATTATTGACCTTGCTCGCTGTAATGCTTCAAGTGTTGTTTCGGGACCTCTCTATGCTCTCCATAGTCACTCTTGTTATTCATAGATTTTTGTTTGTATTTGAATTTTTCCGCATTGCTTTTGATCTTTGGCTTTGCCGTTACTGGCTTCTTGACATTTCGTTTGTTTATTCTTGGTGTTTCCAATACCTTGCCTTTTGCAAGTGCTTTTGTTTTTGCATTGCTTCTTCTGGCGACTTGTGACCAGCGATTTCCGTTTGTACTTTGTCCGTGCGCTTTTCTGTTAATAAATATTTTTGTAATCCCACTTTGTCTGACCTTGCATTTCTGGAATCCAAAAACATTATTCGGTTCAGTCCAGAACCTGACAGATTTCACCCAACATGTTTTTTTGTTGTTTTTTTTAATACAGTGCAGTGACCCAAGGAGGTGGGATTAGTGAATTGAGGCAGCATTCAAATACTGCAAGCAGCATAGATTCAGATTCAGATTCAGATTCCGAAAACTTTATTTATCCCCGTGGGGCAATTAGAGTAATTGTAAGTGATTGGGCTCTCACCCGAAGCTAGCTGGTAAAGTCAGCTCTAGTATAACTAAGAAAAAAGATAAATCAACATAAAAATTTATTTACTGACATTGTAACATGTAGACTGAAATTGAAGGTTCAGTATCCGAGTTTTTGTAAAAAAATAAATACAAAAAAAATAAATAATAATGAACAGAGAGTACTACACGCTAAAACTCACATATTAAATGACAAAAGAGAATCCTGGTTGTAAATAAAGGTTCCAATGACCTCAAGAGGGAAAGGAAATTGATAGTCGGATGGTTTCACACCTTCATACAGAATGGAAATTGAAACTTCCCAACTCTCCATTAGGGTCCTTAAACACGGTTTGAAAAATGTTGGCATAATCATGATGAACAGTGTTGAAAATGTGGAAACAGTCAATACCATCGAAATGAATCAAACTCTTTCAAACTCTCTCAAGGTAATTCGAGGTTATACTTTTTAAGAAAGCATCCCAATCCTCACATCAAGTTGCCTGTTTTGTCTTACAAAGCGTGATGAAAACTAAATGGCAGTGCTGGAGTGGGACAGATTACCCAGGAGCCGACCACATCGGTCATGGGTCAGCGCAGGGACGAACCTGTCCCCACACTTTGTTAAGTGAGTGGGCTGGTGCTATCCGCCCATTAGCCAGCCAGTCTGTCGACTTCTCGGAAAGTACTCATAAAACAAACGTCGTCTCCCGGTTTGACAGGCTGCTTTTTTTTTCCGCCCAAAGGCTTTTATTAGCTTCTGAAGGCCAATTAGAGTAAATGAAACAGGATAACGGAATGAAAAGAAATATGCACTTATTGGGCTATTTCAGAGACAATAGATGGGCCTACACATGCACCACAATAGTTGGATGAAACCTTTTAACTTTCAAAAGATAATGAGCAGGTTTGACACGATCAGAGAGGCGTTGATTTAACAATTATTTTATATTGTGATTGTAGTTTGCAGTGGTGTAGTACAAATAAAATATGATGCCTGAGTCCCTAAATACGACAAACATAATAAAAACAGTTTTTGGTCAAGGTTATTATAGAAAACATAAATCAAATAAAAAAATTCAATTCAACTATTTTTGTGAACGAAATACAAAAATTCCAACTATTTTCTAAAAAAATTAAACTAAGTGGAGCAACATTTTATGTTTTAAAACCCACCTGAAACTAACCCTTTGTTTTTCTCTCTGTCAATTAACATCATACATGAGCTTTTTGCATTCAATTAAATGTACTGTATATATTTTGGTAATCCTATTCAAGGAAGAAGGAAGGTCGAACATTCGTCTGGGAATCGTAGTTAACTTTACATCCAGTAAACGTGAAGGAAAAGAAATGACAGGATTCCCTCTGGTCTCACCACATGAGCGTGAAAGTTACGCAGTTTGTTAAGCACAGCGTTCATAAATGCAGTTCAAACTGAGACTTGTTTTAGATATTTTACTAAACCACAGTGTAAAACTGTTGCACAAAATAACACAAAATACAGATTCATACATGTCCCAAAAGGTAGGCAAATATGTAAACGTAAATATATAGCGACTTGAAATCCTACTGTGCAGAAAGTCATCGTCACCACCCGATTGAAGTTAGCGAATAAATGTACACACTGATAACGCACTTCACGCATGAACCTAAACCTCAACATGTTTACTTAAAGACAATTGCGTATTAATTGACAAAGGAGCTGATACAAAAGGATGAAAATAAACATGTCAGTTTGCTCGTTCCTGATTTACGACGGCATGAAATGTGCCAAGCGTAAAGAACAGAACATTCAGCAGTTCAATGAGTCCTTAACAGGCAACGTATATTCACCAATATACAGTCAAACCTCGGTTTTCGAACATCTCGGTTCTCGACCAATTCGGTTTTCGATCAAAAATGTCAAGTTTTTTATGCCTCGGATGACGAACAAATTTCGGTTCTCGAACAAACTGAGCGCACTTGAATGCACCATTTGACTCCTCTCGCCTTCTTTATACGAGGAAGTGACGCTTCCTCGGGTAGACGAGCAAGCGACGCTTCCTCGTGTTGCTTTCCATTGTGAGCAGACGTGTTCAGTAAACATTTTTATTTTAAAAAGAGCGTGGTTTCGGTTTTCGAACAGCCTTCTGGAACGGATTATGGACGAAAACCGAGGTTTGACTGCTACATGATCGAGGAGGATTATATCGCACAATCGACATTTCACGTCGTATTTACGACAAACTATATTGTTATACTGTATTACACAGCTCTTGCATGGAGAGTTTCTGTCGCTGACATGCACCAGTGCAGTCAATGAATGGGGTGATTATTGTCAACAGCCTGTCAAATATCGACACTCTCTTTATTTCTCACCTGTTTCCTCTTTTTATATTATGATTAAAAAAACTTTACTGCGGCCAGGGCAATTTGCTTTGCTTCTTTCTTGACAATCGTGCCGTGTTGTTAGTGGTTCAGAACAGTGAAACGCAATACAGCAGAGTGCACATGAAGCCACATGCACTCTGCTGTATGATATGGACTCAAAACTCTCGAAAAGAACACCAGTGGTTGGCACTTTTCTTGCGAGTTGGTAGTGCAAGAGTCAATCGCCAGATGTGAGTCGGGAACTTTCATTTCAATCTGATTGTCGTGTTTGGTCGTGTTTAGTGGTGCTCAGTGTGTGGCAGGCTTCGGGAAGCTTCAGCTGTCCAATGACAGTGACATTTAGCTAGCACGTAGCAAAGCTCTTGTCACCCACCCCAGTACACATGCAGGCATGCACGCACACACTCCCTTCGTGACGTCTGCTAGCTTAGACCACTTACCGTGCATTCATTTTCAGCCATAGAGCTGTGAGACAAAGGTGGTCCACTCAGATAATGGAGCGACTCAGGTGGAAGACCTCTGGGCTGCCGTCGTCATGCGTGAGCTGCAGTCAATGACAGACGTACAGGCCAATACCTCACTTCAAGCTATAGACGTCTACCAACCTGCCGCAAATCCCAATACCCATTCTATTCACTCGATTGTCTCCCTGCCTACCTCTTTTATGAATACGGAACATCTCCCTGGTGTTTGGTGGCTTAAGTCAATATGAGCTATTGAACCGCAGCATATGAGTCAAAACATGAAGAGAAGGGGTTGGCCATGTCAGATGAGAAGACAACTTTATACTGGTAATTTGCAGACCAGGAAGTAAATAAAAAGGTAGTATATGAGAGTAGTGGGTTGTCAAGGCGGAGAGTGTCTGCATGCTGACCATAAAAATGCTTCAGTGTGAGTCCTGTCGGAACATCTATGAAAGAAAAAACAATATGCTGCGATAATTTCTGTGTGGGTGGCTTCCATGCATGGATGTGTGCATTGCGTGTATGAGACAGCTGCCGCATTTTGACTCTGACACACACACACACACACACACACACACACACACACACACACACACACACGTGCGCACGTGTACACACTCAGGTAGCAGCTGGGCAGGCTCACCTGTCATATTAATAAAACCAGACAATCCCTTCCATCAGCAACACAACAGCAGCAGCAGCCGAAGCAGACAGAGCTATAGAACAAAAGAACAGAGGCACAGATGTGTTTGTGTGTGTGTGTGTGTGTGTGTGTGAGAGAGAGAGAGAGAGGAGAGAGAGAGAGAGAGAGAGAGAGGGAGAGAGAGAGACAGCGAGAGAGAGAAAGAGACAGAGAGAGAGAGAGAGAGAGAGAGGGGCGGTTAAATGAGAGAAAATGAGGAATATAGGAGCAGACTTAACCCCGTGAGCAGAGTTCTCACATTATATTGATAGAACCACCGTAACTGCTAACTAAAGTAAGATATATATTCCCAATCGCCTACTTTTTTACATTTGTTCTTCCCTTTTTCAATGGTAATTATGAGGGCGTAATAATAATATCTTAATAATACCAAGGCGGCCCGGTGGGCCAGTGGTTAGCGCGTCGACCTCACAGTGCAGAGGTAATGGGTTCGAGTACAGCTCCGGCCTTCCTATCTGGAGTTTGCATGTTCTCCCCATGCCTGTGTAGGTTTTCTCCGGGTACTCCGGTTTCCTCCCACATTCCAAAAACATGTGTGGCAGGCTGATTGAACCCTCAAAATTGTCCCTAGGTGTGAGTGTGAGTGCGGATGGTTGTTTGTCTCTGTGTGCCCAGCGATTGGCTGGCAACCGGTTCAGGGTGTCCCCCACCTACTGCCCGAATACAGCTGGGATAGGCTTCAGCACCCCCGCGACCCTTGTGAGGATAAGAAAATCGGAAAATGGATGGATGCAAGGATGGTAATTATGCGTATAAATTTTCGCTCGTTGGACCCTATCCCCACATCTAGTAATAATCCGTTTTTATATTGATGCGTTAGTGTGATAATTTGTTGGACATGGAAGTTGGTGAGAGGAGCATGCTGAATAAACTGCTATATTCATCATGGACAGACACGCCCCTCATAAGACAGTGGGGGCTCTAAACATAGAGCCGAGATACATCATGGCACAGTAAAAATGCAGAATACTTTTTCTTGCTCAAAAAGTTTTATTTTACAGGCCTGAAAAAAAAAAGTTTTTCTTTTCCTTGTCCTATCCATCCATCCATCCATCCATCCATTTTCCGAACCGCTTTATCCTCACTAGGGTCGCGGGGGGTGCCGGAGCCTATCCCAGCTGTCTTCGGGCAGTAGGCGGGGGACACCCTGAATCAGTTGCCAGCCAATCGCAGGGCACACAGAGACAAACAACCATCCAAACTCACACCTAGGGACAATTTAGAGTGCACAATCAGCCTGCCATGCATGTTTTTGGAACATGGGAGGAAACCGGAGCACCCGGAGAAAACCCACGCAGGCCCGGGGAGAACATGCAAACTCCACACAGGGAGGCCGGAGCTGGATTTGAACCCGGTACCTCTGCACTGTGAAGCCGACGTGCTAACCACTGCCTTGTCCTATCATGCTGCTGTAAATTTCTCGAGCAAGGGATCAATAAAGTCTTATCTTATCTCATTTTATGTTTATTCCTCTGGATGTCGTTTTTGTAGAACTGCACTGCCACATTTGAGCATTTGGAAGGTGTGCACAACATATTTACTTGAACATCGTAAAATAAGATAACCAAATGATAGCCACAATAATTAACGTTATTTGAATTCTCTTAATGGTCCCCGTTAAAACAAAGAATTATTGTATTTCGTAACTATTTCATAATGAAAAGGCCGATGTTTTGATGGAGCTTTGCGTTCTTATTCGAGTGTACAAGCTAATTTTATATTATTTATCTGGAATCAGATTGTGTATGTTTGATGTAAACTCTGTCAATTGATGAGTTAATTATTAGCAGCACTCTGGCTGGAATAGGAGCTCCTTTCATGATTGATGTTTTTCATTGAGTTTTGCATTGTTCTGGTTGGATTTAATTTTATTTATGTTATGTCTTGTTTTCCTGTGTCTCCAGTTCATATTTTGTCAGCTCATTTGTTTCCTGCTGTTCTTGTAAGCCCCGTCTCTCTGTCAACCAATCAGCTCCCTCAGCCGCTTGTGTCTCATCCAAGTGTACTTCGTTGTATTGTCAGTTTGCTAGCCTTCAGTTCCCTGTTTTCTGTCAGTCTATGTCGGTTTATTGTTTCTGTTGCTGTCAGTTGTCCCAAGGGTCAGAGTGAGACTCATTTTCAGCCCGAGGTTTTAAGGCCCACTTTGGTTGACGTTTTAATGATCCAGTGTATCTAAAATAGGACAAGAACAAGCATGAAAACACAAATACCGGTAGTTAAAATGGGCAAAAGCACAAAAGGAACCAATAGGCAAGTCATCAGATAAGACATTTTACACTAGACAGGTTTTAATACAGTTGCAGTGTTATTCTTTATACTCATCTATTACTTTTTTTCTACTTTTGGTCTTACATTTTCATGACTTTGTGACACCCGTAGTAGGCAAGTGCTCTATATAATATAATGGCCTGCCAGGAACATTTGTTCAATAATGAGATGCTCAGAGGTTTTGTTTCCTTGTGATTCTTTGACACTTTGAATTTTTATTTAGTTGTATATATATTTTTTTTTTTGGGGGGGGTCTTGGTTAATTCAGTATTTTGATTCATCCCTGTGTCTAGTTTACATATTTCATTTATTCATTCATTCATTTTCCGATCCGCTTATCCTCACTAGGGTCGCGGGGGGTGCTGGAGCCTATCCCAGCTGTCTTCGGGGAGTAGGCGGGGGACACCCTGAACCGGTTGCCAGCCAATCGCAGGGCGCACAGAGACAAACAACCATCCACGCTCACACTCACACCTCGGGACAATTTAGAGTGTTCATTCAGCCTGCCACGCATGTTTTTGGAATGTGGGAGGAAACCGGAGTACCCGAAGAAAACCCACGCAGGTAGAACATGCAAACTCCACACAGGTAGGCCAGAGGTGGAATTGAACCTCTGCACTGTGAGGTCAACGCGTTAACCACTGGAGTTTGAATATTTGTTTTCCAAAGAAATGATTTTTGCGCCTCCCCGCATCCCTGCTTACTTGCACATCTGCCCTCCAACTTTGAACACCATCACCAAAAACTGACAGCTCCTTTACTGTATTTATTGCTTGGAATTCCAGGTGTTTGTATGTCCTTTTAAATGTGGAAAGTGGAAATAATTCAAATCATGAGGGATTTCGCTTGACACTTTCAAGTCAAGAAGAGGACGGTCAAAGAGGGAACACCAGTAAAGGCAGGCAGAAAATGACTATCCTGCAGAGTAGAAGAAAGGAGGAGTTACTGTTTGAGAAGAGCTCTTCCTCCTCCTCTTTCTGCTCAGGTAGTGCTGTTGCGATTCACTGCAGCCACTGACAACATCTCCATGGGTGGCATACTCAGTGTTTACTTTTACCTGTAGACTCTGAGAACACAATGAAAGGCCTAATGTGTCGTAAGTGACAGCAAAATGCAAACACTCAGGCACCCGCAACATCCTCTGACATGCTCCTATGATTAATGTCATAACACCCAGAATATAAGAAACATATTGATGGATGATTAGTTTCCTCCTTCAGTGGCATAAATGAAATTAGATGAGGAACCGCAATACATTGCTAGTATCCCGGCAGCCTCAGAGGCAGCCGAATGTGATTTGGCTGATTACCTACATGACTGAATTGAGTCAAACGTGTTCGAGGGGAGAAGTAGGAAATGCTTCATAAAGAATCTTTTGAGGCCAAGTGACAGCACCCAATGAGTGAGCTTCAATTTATGGATGACGGCACAAAAAAGCAAGTTCCCAGTGTTCATCGGAGGCCAGTGAATCCAAAATGAACTCTTTTTATGAGGCTGACTTTGCCTCCGCGATGGCGCGAGCACAAAGCGAGCAACAAAGGGCGGCAGCGAAGGGGGAGTTGTGACAAGATAGCGACACAAAGAGAGAATCAACTTTCATGTGGCTCAATGCAGGCAGGAGCCCGGCCCAGCTGTTTTTAATGGCGATGCATTGACAGGAGGGCAGGCTATTTTTAATCGCGTGCACTTCTTTCAGGCCCGCACACAAAACCCCCCTTTCACCGAGCTTTGTGGCTAACCTGCTGTGACCTGCATTCAAGGCTGCGTCGGGGTCGCCTGCACAATGGTCACTGAGGGGAAGGGGGTACAGGCATGTCTGCAGCTGGATGTCCAGTCAAAAGATTAAAATTCCCGCGTGCCGGACCACCACGATGGATAATATTTGCCCAAATTCAATCTGAGGACCAATATTGGTGAAGCAGAGGAAAAAAAAAAAAACAGGACACATCAGCAATGAAAGTCATGCTAACTTTGTAACATTTCGAGCTAAATAAAGGTGCTAATGGCTCTGCAAACAGGCACACAAAGAATGTACAAACATGTCGGAAAACAAAGGGCTCTTATAACAAGGCTTGGGATCTCGATGAAAAATTCAAACAATATTAAAAGGCGAGTGTCAACAGCAGACACACTTGTGCTGAGGGCCCTTCAAACAGACCGAGGAACTCAGCACACACATTACGCCGCCACATTTCAGCCTCTTAGTGTAATGATGGTGGCGGCTTTAACCAGGGCATCGCTTTTGAAAACACCCGTCCTGCAAGCCCTCTGCTGTCCTCTGGCTTTTGGCTGCTAAAGAAAAACAGGGTTGAGGAGACGCTCTGTCCAGGCATGTTGTCCCCCCCCCCCGCCCCACAACTTACCTGCAAGTGAACGCCACGGGTCACCTGGATTCCTTGTGAACCTTCCCTCCCTCCCCGCCTCCCCGGTGACCACTTCATCAGGAGCCGTGCTCCTGAAAGACGCAGATTAAGATATCAGTGGCGAGAGATTCCAACTCTTCTTGTGCACAACGCGGAGTAATAATACCTCCTGACAGGGTAGCTTTAGCGCCAGGTTCGCATTCTCACATCCATCAGTGATCCCTCAGCCAAGGCAGGCGGAAAAAGAAACAAGTCACATAAATATGTGGACCCCACGGGATGCCACGTATGGTCAAACATGCTCATCGGATAGAACGCAAGAAAAAGATCACTTTTCCGAAATGGTAAATAAAGAGGACGGAAAATGGCACAATGTAAATTTGAATGCATCACGGCCGCATTGACCTTACAAGAACCACAAGACTGTATTTCATGCAAGTGTATCAAAATAATGAAACTCGAAGGGCTTTTTACGAGTGGCGCACATACATATATATATCTTAAAATGTGTTTCCTTTATTTAGCAGTTTTGTTTTGTTTTTTATTCGGTGTACATGATTTCGGAATGTCGCACACACCGTTCTGCTAATTACACTGTGTGTAATAAGTGGTTAAAGAAGAGCACTTAAAATTGTTTACATGGTTAAATGTCTGCAATGAGTTGTTTGATGCAACAAGTTACCTCTCAAACAAAGGATGACCTTTCAGAAACGCAAAATAGTTTTGCTAAACAGTACACTGTCAGGGCGGCCCGGCGGTCGACTGGTTAGCGTGTCGACCTCACAGTGCAGAGGTACCGGGTTTGATTACAGTTCAGGCCTTCCTGTGTGGAGTTTGCATGTTCTCGGCGTGCCTGCGTGGGTTTTCTCCGGGTACTCTGGTTTCCTCCCACATTCCATAAACATGCGTGGCAGGCTGATTAAACACTCTGAATTGTCCCGAGGTTTGGGTGTGAGCATGGATGGTTGTTTGTCTCTGTGCGCCCAGCGATTGGCTGGCAACTGGTCCAGGGTATCCCCTGCCTACTGCTCGAAGACAGCTGGGATAGGCTCCAGCATGCCCTGCGACCGTTGTGAGGATAAAGCGGATCAGGAAATGGATGGATGGATGGAGTACACCGTCAGCTTTTTAACGGAATCCTGTTGCTTAGTGAACAGCCACTACATGCTCATTAAATGCTAACATTGTTTAAAAATGTAAAACCCATCATTGTCGACCCTGTCAGAAAAATCACCTATTTTGCCGTTTGTAGTTGATTTGTGCCAAAAAAAAGTGGCAGTTTGACCAATATACATTTCTAACGGTATAGCATAATGTAAAATTTGGAATTAATTTGTCGCTGCTTTAACAATCTAAAGCTGAACTGAAGAAAACTTGATTAAAGGGGAAATACTCAACAACCAAGATCGGACGTCTAAAATCGGACGTCTAAAACCAGACGTCCGATTTTATTGCATCTTAAGAGCTGTCAATTTTAATTAAATCTAATTGTAGATTTAGAATTAATGATGTAAAAATGATTCCGTAAAATATAGACTGCTATCAAGAGAATTGCATAGAATTGATTTACATTAAATACTACTACTACTACCTCTAATAATAATAATAATAATAATAATAAAAATAATAATAACAACAACAACAGCAACAATAACTGCAAACACTGTAGAAAATGTAGACTTTATTACTATTATACTTTGGGGTAATATTACAGATTACAATATGGACTAATCAAAGATGATCCTAAATGAGAGTAGAATATAGTGGAGTATTATCAATGCTGTCCATGCCTGGAGGTGGCACATCTGCTGGCTCCTTGCCACCACCTGCCACCTGTCGGCCGACTGTGCTAGGTGGGAGAGGCTAACAAAGGAAATCGAGAGAGCAGGTGCACTGTTATCACTGCCATAGAGTGGTTGTAACAAGGCCACATGACAAGCGACGGGAAATGAAGCCGTGCAGATGAGTGTGATAGCTGCCTCTTGAATACTATATTTTACACATATTTTGTTTTTATAACGCAGTTGATCATGTCTAACGTTAACCTTATTAGTAAAGCAAAACTGTGATGACTTTTTTTTTTTTTTTTTTTGGGACGTAGGCTTTTAGTTTCGAAGACCCCCGTAGCCTAAAAGGGGTGTGCCATTTGCAGGTGTTGCTTTGATGAGGAGCCAACTGCTCTTTACGCCACCTGCCTCACTTTACCTGTCCTTGTGTTCATTGAATAAAAACTCCCCACTTTCAACGTCTCCTGTACAGAGCAGCAGCACACCCTCCAAATCCCCACAACAACACCCCCTTCCTGAAAAAAAAAAGTGACTTTTGCAACAGACAGAAGCAAGGATATAAAGAAGGAGAGTTGTTTTCTTTTCAGTGTCTCCCCCTGGCTAAATCTGGGGTAATCCCGCTAATCCCGCATGGAGTGATGACTCACAACGGGTGTGGCCAATGTGTTCCCAAAGATATCTTTTCCACAGTCGGAATATCGGTAGGAATGTTGATGTTGGCTCTGTGAATCATGTTGTGTGTCATTTAATCATTTCATTTAGCAGCTGCGTCTTTTAAAAACAACGCATAGGCCACAATCCGTTGCATATTTCGTGATCGAGTTGACATGTATAGGACTGTGTGCTTCGGATGTTTGTGTAAATGTGTGGAGGAGAGAATCTGGCCAACCTAATTGTTATTGCGTGTGTGTTTGGCCTGGAGACAGTCGATGGGAATCAGCATTGAGCCTGGAGGCGGGTGGGGGGCTTCCATCTCCCACTTCCTAGTGTCTTAGTTGTAATGCATCCCTCCACTAACAGGGATCAAGGTATTAGGGATTCAGGTTATTTGTATTGATTTTATGTGCTGTCATGCCGGCTTTGAGGATGCCCTCATATTTGTGGAAATTGCAAATTCCACCTCAGAAATGTCACCGGCATTTAATCTCTTCTCAAGTGGTCAATATGGAACCCTCTCCATTCCACTCTGGTCCGGCCACGTTTATTAAACGGGGACCGCACACTCCCTCGGTTACCATGACACCACGTAGACTGGAGTGGGATTGGTCCAGACGAGAAGGTAACATGGGAGGAAGAAAGTCGAACATTAATAACTTTGGATCAGAGCGTTGTATCAGTAGTTATTAGACTGCTCACGGATGAGGAGTGTTAACTTTGGATTAGGCTAAACCGGGAAGGTGGTTTCACAGATGGCACTGAAAATCGGAATAAAATCATCTGCTCTCAAAATGATATTACACAAAAGCTCATTCATCGAATTGAATCAAAATCATTCAAATTGCGTAAGACTAGGAGGAGTCTGCACGCCGAGGGGGGGGGGGGGGTTGATGATTATTCCACGAGGTCTCTTCAAGGGCTCTAAAAGCAAACTAACGTCGTCGCATCCGACAGCATTTGCATGTCATTTCCATCTTTGCTTTTCCACGTCATAGCAAATGTTTCTCTTTCTTCGCTATTTACAGGAATGGCCAGGTCACCCCCCCACCAACCCCCCCACACCCCCCATCGCTCAGTCCTCTCTCTGTCGGCCACAATCAAATTTACTCTGGCTTGAGTACACGTTTAGTGGGGACCATTTGTTTGAGGCAAACACTTCGGGCCCTCGTATGTCATTGACCAGTGTCCACAAATATAATCCTATCAAGTTCAATCTTAAAGTGTCCTACGCTGTTGTTTTCCTAATGCAATAAATGGAAATAATCCCATCAGTCATGTTTTATATAGACTCGACTCCGGTTTTGTTAGTGCATTACAGGGGCTTCCACTCCTTTTTGTTTGTTCCGCTGTTGATAATTTTGTGATTGTTTCACCGACACCCCCCTGTTTACATGTAGCCCCGGTATTTACAGTTCCACTCGAGGACGAGCTCCGCTAACAAACATGAACCTTGCGTGCGTGAATGCGCCCTTTCTTGCTTGTTGATAAAGCCCTGCTTCTTACCCCAGACCTCGGTTGACACGCACCTACAGAGAAAGCCTTAGCAAAACAAGCCGGACCCTTGTAAATATGCATTGCCCAACAGTGGCACACGCGTTGTTGGCTTACACACTGCTAGTGGTGTTTTTCTTTTTACCTCCAAATTTGCTCGGAAAACTAATCATGGTCTGATAAAGCCCACGGTAAATATGGGAGAGATTGACACCCACATGTCAAAGTTTACATAGCCGAACCAAGTGTACATATAGGACGAGAGAACTGTGGGGCCGCGCGGCGCAGGGCTGGCCTGACCTCAGTTAGTCTGCGCCGATGAAATGGACGCTTTGTGAAGGGAGGCGCACAGCAGCAAGATTACTCAAAGACTGGCTCCGCGAAGTTAGGTTGTGTGTCGATAAACTTTTGGGCCACTGGCGGTGGGAAAACTTAACGGTTTAAGAAAACTGGTTCCCAAAAATACATGCCATTGTTTCGCTGATGTTTCGATACCATACTTGGTTGAAATGGTGGCTCTTCTTTCTCGCCGGCGGCTGTCAGCCTTCCAATTGCCTGATAATCCACAGCAAAGACAGTGCAGCTAACAGAAAAGGTTAACCCTTGACTGATGTGTCTGATGTTAATCTATAGATCAATTAAGGAGAGGCACACTGGGTCAAGCTACAGATATTGCGATGGCTATTAGTTGGCCTGTCTGCCATTATTACACAGTCACATGCTCAAACATTGCGTTGGCTTGGTATGCTAGGCACAGATGCTGAGGGTAAACAGACATGCCTACAAGGATTGCACAAAATATTGATCTGACAGCAGATGGGGACCTTGATATCAGTCATTCCCTTCTTCCTGTGTCTCTGTATTCTTATGTGTGCACAGGATGGCCAATTTGAGCCAAACAGCACATATTATTTGTTGTTTATTTTAAAATCCGTAATATTTCACCATTTTTACTTCTAAGGCTGAAATGGCTGGATGAATTTGGCAGTGTGTGGACTGGAACAGGGAAAACATTCATATTAAAGTTGCCCCATCACCTCTCAAATAAAAAGAATGTATCGTCAATTTTCTGGTGACACAATTATTGGTTCCATCACAAATACATGAGATGTTTTACAGACAAAACAAATGGAGCTGTGATGCTTATCATTGTAGAACAATGAATATTTCAAAGTCACAGAGTCTCCATGAAAGCCTCTGTGAATTGCAAGCAATGTAATATACTGCATGTAAAGAATATACAGTTAGAATTCAGCGGTCACATTTTTCGCTCTTCAACCAATTGAGGACCAGCATAAATGAGCTGTAACAATTCTGCCTTTACAAAGATCAAAAAGCTCTCTTTTTAATGATCCTTTCAAGAGGTATTTGTTGATTTAAATTTGAAACCACAGCACAACTAATATTAAACTAATGCACCATTATGATTACTACTAATAGGAATAATACATTGCTGTGTGTAATTGAAATTTGTATTGGCAATTTGAGCTATCTTGTGAATGCGTCCCGTGTAGAAAGATGCAGGGTGGGGTGTTGAAATAATGGAACAGAAGGAGCAGATTCCAGAAATTGATATGTTGACAATTTTTCATCAAAGGTCAGAAGGTGACACTTTTTTGAAATAATCTCACAGTATAATAATAATAATAATAATAACAACAACATGATAATAATATGATGATAATAATATGATAACAATATGATAATAATAATAATAATAATTAATATGATTAAATAACTTAAATGGTTAGCATGTCCGCAGGGTTCGATTCCAGGCTGCGGCCTCCCTGTGTGGAGTTTGCATGTTCTCCCTGTGCATGCGTGGTTTTTCTCCGGGTACTCCGGTTTGCCCCCACATTCCAAATGCATGCACGGCATCTTAACGGGACACTCTATATTGTCCTAGTGTGCGATTGTCAACCCGGATGGTTGTTCGTCTCTGCGTGCCCTGTGATTGGCTGGCAACCAGTTCAGGGTGTACCCCCCCTACTGCCCGATGGCAGCTGGGATAGGCTCCAGCATGCCCACAACCTTTGTGAGCATAAGCGGATTAGAAAATGGACGGATGGATCGCTAATAATAATAATAATAATAATAATAATACAGTAATAATAACAATAATAAAGGCCAAATTGTTTACGACAGCACCTGTATTAGGTATACTTTAGGCTATATGTGCATAGTCCTCCAATAATGTTCCAAGCCTGGAGGCATTTGCCCTCTCAGCAAATGGCAGACAAAGAGGGAAACACTTGCATCAGGCTTCTTTTGTTGCTTTAAGCTGCGTATAAAAGAGTTGTCCACGAGAAAAGATGGATTGCAATTTTCCATTACTTCATTCAAAGCTTCCCATTCATATGCAGTGAATGCGATTGAAGGCAAAATCTCCGAGGGTAGACGTGGCGATACCTTGCACATCAACAGCATAGAAATCCTTTTTCTTGGCAACTGATCTCATAAATATTTTAGGTGATCACATGGCTCACGCTGGGAAAAATGTCAACAGGAATGACCCATTTAAGCAGTGATTCTTTCTCCTCAAAGGCAGGCAATAAGCATCACTTCAAATGTAGCTGAGGATTTCTTTCTCGGAAATTTCAATTTTAGGAAAGGGTTATGACGGGTCACATATTTCTCCGGACTCTCCCTGTGCTCCACATTGTGGGTAACTCGTGCAAATAGCAATGATGGGTAATCCGACATTCCTCGATCCTCAAATCTGGGGATCATCACAGCAGGAGGTTGGAAGCATATTCACATCTAATTATGGTTGTATATCAAATTACTTATGGCAATCCGTCTCACTCTCAGGGCCTGGAGAACAATCAGCTTTGTGGCCAAACAGCATTGACGAGACGGACGTGTTGAAAAGCTGCTCCGCCGCCTAAATGGCATGCCACTTGTCAATTTTGGTCTTGCGCATGGGGTGGCAGGATTATTCGAAAATGACCGATTCTGTCCTCGGGGTAAACAGGCCAGATGGGAGCGAGCCGTTCACCTTGTTGTCACGATGCCTTCAAAATGGACAGTGAGGCGTTTCCTGAAAAAAAAAACAGAAAACAAAAAAAGAGCTGCCAGCTCCTTGGCTCTCATTTCAGGAGTCTGTGGCTCAGCACAAGCCTCCGTGATAAAGTGGTATTTCCCGCATACAAAGGAGGCATCGGTCCTAATCCTCAACCAACCCACACCCCCTTCTTTCTTCCCAGCAAGGGAGCACAATGAGTGTGGACCTTGTCTTAATCCAAAGGTGGGCTATCACAATAATCTGGTAATACATGCTGATCAAAGCCTATTCAATGCTAATAAGGACAACAGATCAGCATTATCATCTAATTAGGGACACCCCGTGTGCCACTGGGGTGGAATGCCCACAGCATTGTCGACCCTACAGAGGATGACATTAAAATGGTGGAGCAGAACAAAGGGCTGCCTGTAATGATGTGGTATAATCCTTGCTCCAACCTGTCCTGGCAAAATAGCGGGCAGTGTACAGGCATTTAAATGAGAATGCGGTGGGGGAAGGAGGGGGGGGGGGGTCTACCCTTTAGAATCATGCAAAATATGATTAATTTAAAGGGAAGGTCAAGTCAACCACATTTTTGGCAGTAATATTTTCTGTGAATAATGCGTCATGGAATATGAATTAAGCAGAAGGATCCACACGTTTTATCCATTTCAGGGGGCTGGCATTTTATACTGCTGTCGACTGAAATGACATCACAGCGTCAATGGGCTCATCTTGCAAATGCCGCATGACCGAACAGAAAACAGGTGAGCCGTGATGGTCGTTAACCTGAACCCTTAGACACTGGAGTGTCATTTTCAGTCGACAGCAAGTGGCAAGTCTTTACAATAATTTCTTCAAGACAGTTTTTTTTCCTTTTGCACGTGTAACCCTTACATGTGATTTCCCACACTCGTTTGGGATTTCTTTCTGTTGTTTTGCAGCGCGCTGGCTGTAAAATGCCATTTTTGACATGAAGGATGATGAAGAGGTTGGAGGTGAGCCATGGTCGGGCAAAGTCTCACAGCGTGGCCTTTGCTCTTTGACTCCCTCCATTGGCTCTGCTAGATACGTGCTGTACTCTTGTCGGCTTTGGCTGCCGACGGTATGCCAAATTAAGCATGAGCTATTAACCAATCTTTAAATCAATTACTCACTTGCCTTTCGGAAGCCGTTGTTCCCCTTTGGGAGGCGCATCGGTCACGCCTTGTCTGCACGGTTATCCCCCGCAACTCCAGAAATGTGGGTGGCCGCGGCTCTTTGAAAGCAGCACAATACAGCTCCTACATTTGGCTAAATCAGTAGATAGAAAAGTCTGCCGCAACAAGGCTCCTGGGAGGGGCTAATCCCATCAAAATGGACTCCTTTTATGAAAACAATCAGAGCAGTACACACTAATGACAGAGGTATTTTATACGTGGAATGCACGGTGAGCTCGTCTTAAATGTGACATTAAAAAAGCAAAACAAAACAAAAAAAAACATCCTTTCCACCTGTAACTAAAACAACCATGCCATTTTTGAACAGAGCACTGTTTAGATACTCCTCAGCTACCAAAATAAAAGCCAGATGTGCAGGTAGGCATCTCATGTGGCTACATGTAAGAAACGTGTGTGAGACAACGAAAAGGCGGCCGTGTCGACAGCTATCGCTTTGCAACTTGACTTTCCCTTTCAGCCAGCGTACAAAGAAAGGTTTAACCCTTTATTTGGGACTAAACGTACCAGATTTGCACTGTGTTGAATTTGGCACAACATCAGTAAATTGCTGCGTGTGTGTGTGTGTGTGTGTGTGTGTGTGTGTGTGTGTGTGTGTGTGTGTGTGTGTGTGTTTGAGAGAGAGAGAAAAACAGTCAGCATCATTGGAATTGCACTCAACAATAGGGGTTACCATTACAAAGGGTTTAGACATTCATAAACATTCATAAATTTTATCAATCAATCGCTTTTTTCCTCACGTCATAGTTATCAATTATCAGTGTATGTTCCTGAGTGGGGGCTGAATGATTTAGAAAAGTAATGTAATTGCAATTTTTTTACCTCAATATTATGATTTAATATGCGATAATTTCTTTTCAAGGTCTTCTCCCCATATACAACGCAGCAATAAAATAATTTGTATTACAATCAACACTGTCAGAATTGTTTATAAATATTTTTCCCCAGTAGGTTAGGTTTATATTAAAATAATCACAATTCAACAATGAATTAATATGAAAGGCAGTTTATTTTTGGAAATCAATGACAGTTGTTCTCTGATTCAGCACTTTGACTCGGAGTCTTTTAAGTATTCCCGATGACTACTTGTCAAAATTCGTTCCAATGAATGTGGTGTGAACACAAGTCAATAATTCATACATCAGATGATATTAATAATGCAAAAAAAAACAAACCCTGTGGTTCCATCACTTCAGCTTTTCATAAGTCATGAAAGAATATGTAAACATTCACTCCTTCAGCACCAACTGAAAGTGAGTCCCCCCCCCCCACGCCTCCTTCAAAATGTAGCCCTTGCGATTTGAAAATTGCACAATAGTGTAAGTAAGAAGTAATTACCACGGGAAAGAAAATGGCCATCGTTGTGGTGATGCATACATCTCATGCATCACACCTTTCAACATGCCTACTTGTCTTACAAGTGTAAAAAGAAGTCAACCCATGTAATGTGTGAAATCAACAAAATACCCTTGATTTCTAAACAATGCAAATGGTGTCTTTTCATATTGAAGTTGAGTTTGCTTAGCATTTATTTTTTTCTCTTCCCTTCATACTTTTTACTCAACTGTTTGAAGCTGGTCAATCGAATAACTGTCGCAAAAAAAACACCAAAACGCCGAAAGAAAAGGTAGAATAAGCACAGACTTCACTTCTGTGCGGTACATGGAGGTCTTGTGTGATGTCATCCATGACAGAGGTTCTTCTTAAGGATAAAGTTTTGCCCCTTCCTCCAAGCCCCTAGAAAAAAAAAATCCCCAAAAAACAATACATATGGCCAGATGCTCTGAGCTGGGGCCTTCTGAGATATGTTAACCCCATGTATGACAAATCACGGGGCTGACCTTTGAGATGTTTGGCTGGCTAAATACCTTCTAGCAACCCTAAATAAAGTAACCAAATTACAAAGTGCTCCTATTTTATGATAAATCTTCCGTTAACGCGCTTTGTTACAGCTGTGGCGAAAGCGCGATATAAATAAAGACGTACGGTATTGTATAAGCTTTTAGGAGAATATATTATATTTATTTATTTATTTATATATTCTAAAAACAGGACGAAAGATTTGGAAATTGGTGTGCCCATACAAAGCAAGAGTGATTTGGCTGGATTAGTCATTGTGCCCATATGATGACTTTAAACAAGTCAAAAAAAAAACAAAAAAAAGAAAAGAAACAGAGAAACAACCAGCCCCAAAAAGAAAGTCACGGCAGCCTGACATTTGAGCGTCACCGCAATCCGAAGTGTACATGTCGCCCCGTGTGGGTTAGCTCCAGGCTCCCCCCATCCTAAATCCAACTCCCACACACAGGCACGGACAAAAAGGCCCACCTCAATGTGGCCCTATCAATGTCACCGCTTTGTGCGGCAGTCTTTCAGGGTACATGAAGTGTCTTTAGCAACAATGAGATCAATAGCCCAGCCAACTGTGCAGCCAGTGAGGCCCCCGCTGAGCTGCAAGACGGAGCACATAAAGCTACTCCGAGGCCACACGTCTGAATCTGTATCTCCATCTACTTGTGCACACTCTGCTCTCGCCAGCAACTTTTTTTTTTTTTTTGTTCTCTACGCCTTCTCTTACATGTTTGCCGTGTCGAAAACCAGACGGCGCGCTTGCGATGCAATATTGATGTGACACATCGCCCCATTTAGTTAGAAATGTCCCCGAGGACCTTTGAAAGTTTTCTGTGTACTCTGCTGAGCCAGATCTTTCCTGACAGTGACCTCAGTCAGCTTAAAGGTACACGGCATGGGACAGGTCAGTGTCATTGATTTCCCATTGCCTCTTGGCACAATAAAGAGTGTCAATGCACCATTGAGATGTGTCCTTGACCAAAGTGTAAAACGTCATCGTGAACAAGCTCCACTGAAAAAAAAGAAGCATATTCTGTTTTATATCACAGTTGCATTCTTATTTCCAATTCATTCACCTGAATAATGACCGACCACCAAGTTAGCTGCTGAAGCTTTTTCCTTCCGGTCAACAGAATTTAATTTGTCATCATCAGCTCTTTTTTTTTTTTTTTTTTTTCCAAACAGGAGCTGGTCTTTGTGATACAATCTGAGTTCTGTAGATGAAGTAGAGTCTGCCACTGTGTCAGGCAGTGGCAGGATTATGTGAAAGTCTTTTCCAGTGCTGTTTCTTGGTGAGAAATGGCATCTTAAAACCCTCATGCAGTATTTTTAAGCGTCTGCATGAAGGGTATTACGTCACAAAAATGTCCCTCTTCCAATGTGCAACAACTTTTTTCACTTTTAATTTTTTTTCACTTTCACCCCTCAAAATGTTCAGTGGGAATCGGCCAAGACATAGATATACATCCTATGCAAAATTTCAGCCGCGTGGAATTATTTTTCACTGTTTTGTCTGTGGTGTCCATTTGTCCAACAGTCCGAAATGTCCAATTTTGGGATAATTACTGCATGGGGGTTAATGACAAATCAAAATGCAGTTAAGAAAATGTTGACCGAGATTTTTATTTGCACCGCACCACATTCTTTTGGGCAACTAAAGAAAATACAATTCTCTCCTATTACCACAAATGTACAAAGGCATCTTCAGTTTGTCATTTACACTCCATTCGAAAGGGAAAAAAACTTGACTTTATATTCTGTCTTGCTATCTCCCCAAAATGCCAAGCATAATGTCATGCAATATCTGACCAAATGACCTCAATTTAAAAGGCTGCCATTGATGTCAACACGGAGTAAATAGCAAGTTGCAAATGCGTATTGATTGTTTAGATGCTTCAGGTCACAGCGTGCCAGCAGAGAGAACTTTTGTTTACACCTCAAATTTCACCTTACCTTCCCAGAAATAACGGCTAAAAACCTAAATAAAATCATCTGCATACATTATGGGGCCTATATGCAATAACCAGTCCTTGCTACACACAGCCACTGTGTTTGTGTGTGTGTGTGTGTGTGTGTGTGTGTGTGTGTGTGCGTGAGCTATTCAGTTCAATAAGGAAATGGCATGCAAATTTGTCCATAGGTCTACAGCATATTTTAAGAAGTTTATTCAGTGGTTTGATCTAGACTACCCCTTTGGTGCTTTAAACTATTGAATAGATTTCTTTTGTTCTTCACCTTTGTAAGAAAGTGGAGAAAATATTTGGAATGCATTAAGTGCTGAAAACCGCCTGTCATTGCCGACAATAAAGGGTAGCCTAATAGATGTTAGTATGGATGGTAAAGAGAACAAAAAGAAGCGACCCTCCGTTGTCCACAAACTGCCTGGCGTGACTAAAAATGAATCCATTAACTTCAGACTGTTTACTTTGTACTTTTGACTGTGAAGGCAAGGAACATTAAAAAAAAAAAAAAAGTTGCAGACGCCAAGGCCTCAACTTCTTCTTTCACAGGCCACGTTTTTTCCGCTTTTAAAAAAAAAATCACATGCCAAGCAACTTGGCAAGCGAGCACTGACAAGACTCGAGGGACAGAATGGACGGAATGAGGAGACAAAACCAACACAAAAACGGCAACATCTGCAGCCGCTTCCAGACAGACAGTTGGATGTGAATAACTCAGCACTTTGTGCCCTGACCTTGGCCAACAAAGGCAGAGTGTGTGTGTGTGTGGGGGGCAGGGGGGGGGGGGGGGATGTGGAGGGGATACCTCAGGAGCAGAGTTGGACATCCTGGGAGGCGAGCATCCACAATGCTATTTCGGCAGATCAGGAGTAAATATTCTTCTACCAGTACACCGTATGCTACTTCGGTGAAAGGGTACAAACAAATATTGTAAATCTAACTTAAAGGTATGTATAATGTACTATACATTCGATTCATTTCGCCTTAGCCTAAAGTTGGAAAAGGCAAATTCCTCCCCATGAAAATCAAAGGCTGACACCACAAAGCAACTGTGTACTTCACGACTTAAATCTTACAAGTTCCTAATCCTTCTGAAGTCCACATGCGACCCTTGGTCTCCATGGCAACAGTCGGGCATTCAACCAAGTGATTACCTCCAATGAATTTCAGATAAGACAAAATGGAAGTGAATTGATGTGATTTTAATGCAGAAGTGCGGCGACGGAGGGCAGGTCCACTCGCTTCATATTTGAATAAAGCAAACAGAGCAGACAAAAAGGCTGACAGCCGTAAATGACATTGTCAGTACGAAAATTATCAGCCAGTTTACAATCTGTTTGCTCATGTAGAACAAACAGAATGTGTGTGGCATCCCCCGGCTTTGTGAGCGGCAGGGCCAGCAGCCGGCGGCGGGAGAGAAGCAGATATGGGCTCCCCCCCTTGCAGCCCTGCAACAATTAGATAGCAATTTGACAGGCACACTCCAAATGTCACTTTGTTGTCCTTTTCCAAGGGCATCCAAGATGAGTCTCTTCTTTCTTTTTTTGATTTGATCTAAAAGGAAATACATAAATGGGGCGCCCCGGGGGGGGGGGGGAAGACAAATTGTGAGACCTATGGTGAGAAGACTGCCCGCGTGGGATATCACAGATGTAGGGAGACACATTCCAAACATGAGAGCCTCAGTTTCCTAGCGAGGGCTCCAGTCGAGGTCCTCTTTTCGGCCTCCTTTGGTGGTAGGGGACCAACAGGGAGATCCTCCTGCCTGCCCTGCTCACACTGCCCTTTGTTGTATGCTGTCACTTGTTTTGTTTTGGTCTTGTTAACCTCACGGTGGCTGCACGCAAGAACACATGCGCACACACACATACACACACACACACACACGCACGCAGCAGCTGCTCGGCTTGCGCTGGGCTGCGGCGCATCAATTTTGTCCTGGGACAAGCGACCAAAACACAGCAGGTTTGCACCTTGAACCTTGCCATTGCAATGTCCTCTCTTCATGCCGCCAAGCAACCATTAACCCATGTCTTGCGTGTGAATAAAGAATATTGGATAACGTTGATATTTCAAAGTACAGTCAAACCTCGGTTTTCGTCCATAATCCGTTCCAGAAGGCTGTTCGAAAACCGAAACCACGCTCTTTTTAAAATAAAAATGTTTACTGAACACGTCTGCTCACAATGGAAAGCAACACGAGGAAGCGTCACTTCCTCGTCTACCCGAAGGAGCGTCACTTCCTCGTGTAAGGAAGGTGAGAGGAGTTAAATGGTGCATTCAAGTGCGCTCAGTTTGTTCGAAAACCGAAATTTGTTCGTCATCCGAGGCATAAAAAACTCGGATGTCGAAAACTGAATTGATCGAGAACCGAGACGTTCGAAAACCGAGGTTTGACTGTATGCTAAATGTGACAATGTGTGCCTTTGAGATAAAGGCTTTGAGTATTTTTTGCGTGTGACATGGTGATTCTAAATCTGAGCTACGCCACGACCCACCAGTAGTGGGCGCTGTTTATTATCTGCCCAATGCAAGTTTATATTTAATACAGAGTAGTGATTCATTTGGGCCGGCCCGGTGGTCCAGTGGTTAGCACGTCAACTTCACAATGCACAGGTACCGGGTTCGATCCCAGCTGTGGCCTCCCTGTGTGGAGTTTGCATGTTCTCCCTGTGCCTGCGTGGGTTTTCTCCGGGGTTTCCTCCCACATTCCAAAAAACATGCGTGGCAGGTGAATGGAATACTCAACATTTTTCTTTGGTGTGAGTGTACACGCAGATGATTGTTCGTCTCTTTGCGCCATGCGATTGACTGGCAACCATTTCAGGGTGTCCCCCGCCTACTGCCCAACGAAAGCAGGGATAGGCTCCAGCATGCCTCGCGACCCTTGTGAGAATAAGCGGATCAGAAAATGGATGGATGGATAGTGATTGATTTGCAAAATGAATGTCAACATACAAAGCATGCCCCTCTTTCAAATCAATAAAGCATAGATTCCATTAATATATGTTTGCTTGACTTCCTATTTCAGTCGGCTCACTGCTGTCAGCATCTATTTTTTTCATTCAAACAGCCTTGTGGGCATAAATTCAATGTTCACGTTGTTCCAATGGGCAGGCTGTCATTGAGACATGTCAACTGTATGTGGTGACCATGGACATGTTGGATAAAACCACGGAAAGGAATGGAAAACATTCTTTGGATCTGCATTGCTGCATCTGCTCGATAGCTACAGGGCATAAAATTGCATTGGTGAACTTTGATCCTGAAACCAAATAATTTTTGTCATTTGTAAAATTTGGAAATGGCAGACAAATTGGATTTCATCAAACCACATCAGATAGTTTTCTGGTGTTTATGTACCCTATTTAGGTTTTGGTATCATGGCCGTACCGTCATTCCGCCAAATGTGAAGGAGTGTATGAAGAAAAAAAATATTCCATTTGTTTGGTTTGGATCAAGATTCAAATGTCAGTCAAGGAATTTTCCCCTCACTTTTAACAACAGCTTGGCCATGGAGGAGCTCTCTGCTCCCATAGTGATCTTTTTTGAATTTGTTTGCAATACATTTGCTCCGAAAACTGGTTCCTGTGTTTTGTCTTGTTCACATCACTCCACTGGTAAACACAAATATAAGCAATAACCGCTATTGCTATGACATGTGCAAGCAGATGCAGCCCCTGTAAGACGTCAAGCCGTTAAGTTTGGATCTTTCCTTCGCGACGTGGCTTCATGGAGGCTTCTTGATGTCCGGCTGAAGTTTTCAGTCGAGAAAAGCAGCTTACCAAAACGGTCATTGATATTCATCCCGAGATGCTTCTCCCTCCACCGCTCTGATGTGCGGCTGCTGAGATGCAGTTTAGTCTTATTAAAAACTTGTTTGATTAGTCGGCCCAGGAATGAAGGCTGTGGAAAGGTCTGGCAGCGGCAGATAAAAGGGGAATGATAAATAGGCCATTGCCAGTCAGCCACTAGAGCATCAAAACACCTCCATTTCTTTGCAAAGTTGATCCAATTATTGCCAGCCACTAACACCATAGCTACTACGCTTTGCTCTTTTTATGTCAGGCTAAATTGCTCTTGCCCCTCCTTTTTTTTCTTTTTCCTTTTTGCAGATACGGCAATCGGTCATAAAGGGCCAGCCATCATTAGTGCTGTTTGAATTGGAGCCCTGTAGTGTTTGGTTAAGAGGGTTAATGCAAATTTGATGAAAGAATAAGGCTGCATTTACATATCGGCCTCAGCTCACATGGGCTGGGTAAACATTCTGTTTATCTCACAAGTGTCGTTTTATGATTTCAGTCAAATGTAAGAGCGACCTTGGCCCAGTCGGAGCACAAGACCAAGGAAATGTGCTCCCATTAAACTACACTTTGTTTGAAGAAATTTAGTCATTCATTTCGTAATTCACCCAATAAATACGATACTCGGGTGTTTTCAACCAAAAATCCCCCAAGGATTCATTTTTGGCATCAAGGGTAACGCGTGCAAAAAATATAATAATCGTTTATCTTTTATTTGATTTTGGCCACCGACAATCTGACATTTTAGAGTCTCGCAATCATACCAAGTCGGGAAAAAGAAATCGGATTAACATCGGATTAATGATGTAAAATTCTTTTCCCAGCCCAACATGCAAAATACAGTATGTCATAAAATCCACATTCCAAGTTCACATTATAAACACACTCAGATAAATGTCACAAAGTGTGAACTCTGTGACTGACTTTTTGTATAGGTAGGAAAATTCCTGCTATCCCTCATTCCGAACAGCATTTCACAATTGTTTGAAAATATAACAATAAGGTCAAATGGTAAACATATCGTCATGAATAATGAAGTTAAACCTTGCACTGAAATCCTGCTTGACCTCAGTGGTTGCTAAAAATAAGGCAAAACACTGCCATCTATGGCTTCTTCCTGAGGATTGCTCTGATTGCCTGTGCAGCCAGCACAAAGGCAATCAGCCATTCATTGAGGGAAAAAAAAACAAAAAAACAAACGTGTAATATTTGCAAAATTGATGAATACAATACAGTGGTAATCAAAACATTAGGATTCAGTAATTTTCATTTTTTGAAAATAGATAAAGCATTTAGAATTGGCGTTCCAACCCAAGTTTGGATGTCTCCCGAAGCTGACACGTTTTTGGCTTCCGAATTTGACAGATTAGACTGAAAGCTCGATTTTCATCCAAATGGGCATCTGGTGGCCATATCCTTTAAGCAACACAATTCTGCACAAATCAGGGGTTCTGTCGGAGCTTTTCCTACCACCTGCTGTGTATCTTCCCCTCGATGTGATTGAGCCTGCCTTCATTGTTTCATCATTTTATCTTTTCGCTTTGTCGGCCAGAATGCAACACACATTGCACATTTTGTACTTCAATGGCCAATATAATGATACAGCGAGCTTTCTATCCCGTACGCACCTCGCGCATACTGTATATGGCAGATTTCCCATTCCCGATGCGTCTCCTGTATACTGGCAATAAAAAGACATAACGGGGCAAAATTTTGACAACGATTCAAGAGCGCATTAAGGCACAATAATGAAGTGCATATAGCTGCCAGACTGGGGTAGCAGGCTGGCGGTGAAACATAGAAGCGAGCCAGATGTCAGGGCTTCTATAGCTTAGGCCTTGACCAGGCCTTCGTCTGCGGCGGCCCTTTATGTAGCTCTCTGCGTGATGCCCCGGTTCCCTATGGGAGCCCCGAGGCTTTACTGGTGATGAGATGGCGATCTGTCCCGTCTGTCACCTCGCTCCAACTTATTCATACGCCATCCATACAGTCGCTCCTCCCAAGGCCGTTAATCCCCGTCTCCCGAGGTGGAGTGCAGACATGGAAGCAGACAGGCGGGCAGGTTGCAAGTCTGTTCATACGATGTTCAACACACCGAGCATGAAGGCGCATTTCTCATTGACAACATTTCGGGAGATGCGATCAGCATGAGGCTGCAGAACAGTGGGGCTTCCACCGCAAGCGGAAACCCGGATTCGTAGAGTAACGTGCTAACGCATGCGGGACGAGACAATCGCAGCCTCGCTTGGCAGAGGCCGTGGAACTGATTTCATCCATTGGATTTGGAGAAAAACGTCACTTTACGACTCTGCATCCTAATTTATCGGTCAGTCGGTGATAACTTCTTTTGTTGTCTTCCCCCCACCGTCTTTCTCCTGCACACACAAGGAGCAAGAAAGTTCACGCCAAATTCAACATCCGCAAAGTGCAATATGTTGAAAGCCGTCTGCTGTCGAAAAGAGACATCTCAGCGTTCTTCTAAGTCAATTTGCTCGGTGTGCCATCCCTTAATGTTTACAAACAAATACAGAAAAAAAATGCTGATGTCATGCATTTATTTGAACAGGAACTAAGAAATGTGCAAATAGATCATTCTTAAGGAATCTTTGCTTGGCAAACACACCTATTATAGATTCAAGTTTGACACCATGCCAGCGTTATCCAGGTAAACCAGAACTGTGACTGACAACCGAAAGTGCTTTCTATTTGTGGTCGTGTGTGTCTGTGTGTGGGTGACACAAACAAACACAGAGAGGTTCTGAAAGTCTCACTCTGCCACAATCGCTTTTTTTTTTCTTTCTTTTCCCCTCCCCTATAGAAGAGCCATCAATTAATCTCGGACAACTTGACCACTCCCTTTAAGGATCAGCACATAAAGACTGACCTGGGGCACACACACCAGACAGCATTAATCAAGTGCCACAGGTGTGTGCATGCGTGTGTGTGTGTGTGTGTGTGTGTGTGTGTGTGTGTGTGTGTGTGTGTGTGTGTGTGTGTGTGTGATGAGACTATGGTGTGATGTGTTGCAACTGTTGGGTCATGTACGGGGCACTGGATCAACACTGTATCAGCAATATCTTAATAATGGCAACGAGTCACCAAAACATATAGGAGTGTAAATGTGTTGCTCTTTCCTGTTGAGTGTTGATGCTCTGATGTGTGATCAGGAATGTTTGTCAAACTCAAATAGTTTTGTTTTTTTCCACACAGATTAACCTGCTTAATGCAGAGCGCAATCACCCATTGAGCTGTACGTACTGTGTGTGTGTGTGTGTGTGTGTGTGTTTTGTGCCAGTTGGGTGTGTTCCTGTGAGTGTATGCAAGACAAAGACCACCTGTGCAGCGGAGGAAGCCAGTGAATTTGGAGCCAAGCGCGTGCTTTGTCAATTTCCATTTGATTTGTCACTCAACGGAGTCAGTCTGAGTCACTATGCAAGCCACACCTGCTTTCCCATTTCTGCCTTTCTTCTCCCTCCAACACAAGGTGTATCTAAGGGTTCACCTCCGGGCCAACAGTGTTGACGCACATAGCTGGCAGTGTGTGGCTCACGCCCATTTCTTTCAGCCAGCGGCAGCGTCGAGCTACAGCGGGAAAAATCATCACAACTCAAATCTTACTGAGGTTTACCAATTTGTGTCAGTAATTCCAGGCTTACATACATTTATTATTTGGTATAAATTATCATTCTCCCACTCACTGCCTCAAAATGAAAAAAAAGTTCATTTTGTCCTGTATAGCCAATGTTTTTGTAATTTTAACCAAGAGTTAGTTAAGGCTACACAACTACACAAAAATAATTCGGAAGAACCTCAACAATACGAACTATTTGCTGTGGTCGCCAAATTCAAAATTGCCCCAAATCAAATAGCACCAGAACTCCTCTCAACAGATAAATGCAATGAATGTTTCTGCTATTTTAGATAAAAAGTACAATCCATCAGGTCAAACGTCAATCAAAAATGAATACAATTACACATTGATGCAGCACTTTGAACCAACCACAAATAATTAAATTGCCAGGACATGAATTTGAGACCGTGGATGCAGAAGTTGAAACCTTCAACTATTTTTCTTGACTCAATACCATCTGACGTTTTCAAAACTATTGTGACATCCGTTCACACCAAGTTCATAATTCTTTTTATTAGAAAAAAAACTGGGAGTCACAATCCTTAGAAAACAAATACCAAGTCCGAAATCTTGGGGTGATGATAAACTGAAACCTGACTTTCATCAACCATGTAAAATCAATCCCTAAAACAGCCTTATTCCATCTGAAAAACATCCAGACCGAAGGGTTGCATGCTGCAAGCAGCCCAGCAGAAACGAATCAATGCTTTTTATCTCCAGTAGACGTGATTACTGTAACATCCTGAATACATTAAATAAATACTGATTGAATATGAACCCAGCAAGGCTCTTAGATCTGCAGACTTGGGTCAATTAGTGGAGTAAACATGGTGAAGCGGCATTTAGATGTTATGCTGCACGCAAAAGGAATAAGGTGCCAATAGAAGTGAAGTCAGGCCTGGTGAGCATTTGTACATATTGCTCTTAATTTTATTGGGAAAATATGTTGCATAGATGCCACATAAAAGCCTGTTTATTTTGTACGATTCCATTGGGATGTGAAAGAGATAATCATTTAGACACATACCCCATACACACACACACACACGCACAAACACGAATGCACACACTTGTGGTGAATGAAATAATTTCTCCCTCAAAAATGCATTGACCTTTTTCAGTTCATGCATTTTTCATCAATATATTGATTTAAGAAACACGTAAAACAACATGCAAGACACCCAGAGATGAAAATCACAATCATAAACACAGGACAGAAAAGCAGTCCTTTTTTCAAACTAAAGTTAAAAAGTATCAAGTTTACTTGCCTCTTCGAGAGCAGCACAGATAAGAATGAGTGTCCAATGCAGGAAGCGACTAATTGACTGGCTGCTGCACACAATAGCGTGGTGCCATCGATTCGCATTCCTCAGATGCCAATCAGTCTGTCAGTGACCCTGAAACGGAGCCCACTTTCCCAATTAGGGTCTTTAGTGTGAGCCAGTAAGTGGCCCGGTCACACATGGCTGCAGGGCAGGCCCACTTTGGCACGGTGGAAGGACTCCAAGCAGAACAACACAATGAGGTTAGTCAGCAAAGGTGCAAGTGATATTTGGATGCCAAAACACAGAGCTGAAGGCATCTCAGAAACTGAAGTGAAACTTTTGTTATATTTTGGACATTGTTGATGAGCGTGTGCCCTGAGCTGATCCGTAAAGCTGTCCCACATCACCAAACTGGCAGTTGTGGCAATTGCCTCATTTTACACTGCATTTTACACTGAGTGCAGAATTGGCAGTCAGTATAGGACGTTTTCAGCCAAGCATGCACCAAAATCACCATTCATAGTTTGTGTATCTGTACAAGCTGAATAGCATTTTTAAAGGAATATTGTCGCGTTGTATGAAAATGATAGATAAGATTCTTCTCTCATATTTTTCTATCCACCACAATAGTGATCAAAACGATCAATTCGGACAGGAGCAACCATTTACATCTGGTGTTTACATCTTTCTTTGTAAAGTCAAACCTCGGTTTTCGTCCATAATCCGTTCCAGAAAGCTGTTCGAAAACTGAACTGTTCAAAAACCGAAACCACGCTCTTTTTAAAATCAAAGTGTTTATTGAACACGTCTGCTCACAATGGAAAGCAACACGAGGAAGCGTCACTTCCTCGTCTACACGAGGAAGCGTCACTTCCTCGTGTAAGGAAGGCGAGAGGAGTCAAATGGTGCATTCAAGTGCGCTCAGTTTGTTCGAGAACCGAAATGTGTTCGTCATCTGAGGCATAAAAAAATTTACATTTTTGGTCGAAAACCGAGACGTTCGAAAACCGAGGTTTGACTGTATGTACATTGTTGCCCAAGAATGAATCGTTAATGTATATCGATGTTGTGACTCATTTGACTGGTTATTTGTTTTAGCGCCAGTTTCATGGATATGAGTTAAAGGATGCCCCAATTGTCATCCTTGTCACAATCAATTGATGGCGGCGCCGGCACCCGCAGCGGCTCCTCTTGTTGTATGTTGTCTTGAGAGGGAAGAAATTTTAATGTTGCACATACAGCACATTTGACAATAAAGTTGTACTTGACTTGATCATGATGATCATCGTGATCATCATCATCATCAACATCATCTAGAAAAGATTACATGTTTGGTCTTCCGAATATTGTTATTTTATACTACTGCAAATTAAAATCACAATAAACACAATCACTCACAAACAATGGCGACAGAAAGTTAGCATTGTTATGATTTCAATAAAGGTTCTCATTGTTCTTGTACACTGGATCTCATTCAGGCAGGATTGCGCAGTCTAAGTGCTGCATCATCTAAGAATTCCACAACATGCTCGTCGTCATGGAGAATTTTCAGGGATATATGAAAAAGTATTGTATCAGTATAGTTCGTCTGGATGTGAGACCTCGTTGCAGCATTTGCAGCACTTGTCTTTACAGCGGAGAACGCATTTTATGCTTCTATCTCATTGTTTGTCAGGATTTACTATACAGCTCCGAGCACCACCTGCATTCTCTTGAATCATTACCAGGCGCTCTTGTGTTTTTTTTCTTTTATTCCCCCACTCCACTTGAGATAGGATGTGCAGAGAGATTTTGGAAAGTGGAAGAACAGAATGATCAGTCAGCGACTTTCACATTCAAGAGACAATAAAGCGAAATGACTCCGAGGGAAATCACTGGAGATTAGCGCTCAAGCTGTCGGCAGGTTTCAGCTGCTGAAAAGAAGCCTCTGAGCTGTGCCGCTGGGAGTCGCGTGTGTAGATTCATCAGGTTAGATCGCGAGGCTAGATGAGACTGCTGCAAACGTGCTGAAAGGTGGGAGAAGATGGCACCTTCCGACATGTGAAGTGCTGAATGAACAGCTTCTCAATGTTACAAGTGTCAAAAGGGGAATAAAGTTGTCAGAGGAGACGATGGGGGACATAGTGGATAATGGACACCTTCTCGCTTGTGAAGCTCTTGTGTGCTCTTATGTGAGCACCATTGTACTAAAGTACTAAAGGAATGGTAAAGTACTAAAAAGTACTAAAAAGGAATTGTAAAACTACAAGTAATGATTCAACTCATAACATAACTAGTACAAGTTTAAAAAAAAAATAGAGTACCTGAAATGCAAGCGTACAGATTTCAATCTGTCAATCATGTAAAATATTGTTTTGATAGCTGGTTACAATAGAAAATACTTCTCTGCACAAAATAGTTTCCTTCTTTGATGAAGTTACATAGTACTCATACCGAGAGGAAAAAAAAATCCATATATTGCATGCTGTTGATTAAGTGCTAGCACGTGTTAGCTGGACTTTGATGCTGTAAAAAAATGTTGCCATATCCTTGCTAATGTGGTGAAAGTAGAAACAAAAATGTAAAATGAGCTATGGGTAGCAACATATAAAATATACATTTTATGTGTTTTTTATTGTTGTTGTTTTTTTTTTCAGAATAGACAGCGACATTATGAGCTCCAGAAGCTTGTGGTTTTTGGATTGGCACAAGGCAGCGCATTTGTCACAATGCCTTCGAGCTAACAATAGCAAACAGTTCTCTTCAATTAAGCCCATTGGGGAATATCTTGCTTCTCTGAATCTGTTGCCATTTTTGTTGATCCTGCCTCATTTATGTTCCTCCATGTTGCTGATATGTTTTTTTTTATACCTTCTCAAACGATCAAGATGTTTTCCGTTGCTGGTCCCTCTCTCTGGAACGACCTCCCACTGAACATGCGGCAAGCCTCCTCGCTGCCCATCTTTAAAACCCGCCTCAAAACTCACTTGTATTCTTTGTCATTTGACTCAGCATGACCCAAATTATGATCTTAGTTACATCACTTTGTGTGCAGCGATGGCTGTTTGAAAGTGCTCTATAAATACATTTGAGTTTGAGAAGATCTCACCCGCCGTTGACTTGACATAAACATTTATGACGCATCGTCATTCGAGATTGAACAAAGTAACACGTCCGTTTCACAAAGGAAAGAATACAAAGCGTCGATACTGTATCTGCTTTTCAAAAATAGGGAAGCCGTCCCAAAAATACATACTCAAGTCAAAATCGACTGAAAGCCATATCTACTGCAGCATGTCTGATTAATAGCATGCTGTAGTATTGTACCAGTGTCAACAATGGCTCTAATAACACAAAGTTAGATGGTATACCGCGGGTGTACTCAGTGCGTTTAGTGTTTGCCTGATGTGTTGTCTGCCTTGTAGAGTGTGAAGCCACTCACCTTGTTCTCTGTCATAAAGAGGCTGTTTGCAGAGAGCTCCTCAGACTTACTGCAAAGTGTGCAGAAAAGCACGGCCCGCAGACAGACCAGCAAGCTGCTGATCTCAGCGGCATGTTAGTAAATCATAGCAGGGGAGAAAAATAATCATCCTGTCTTGTTTGTATAACTGCTAAACCAACCAAGTGCCAGCAAGTGAGCCATGATTGTTTACCACTCCAGCTGTGACACCCTCCACTACCAAAATGGACAAGAGACAGCCATATTTGCTTAAAGCAACCCCCTTGTGTTTTCATACTTATTGCTGAGGTGTTTGGTGTTAATAATAGCACTTAATGCTGAAGGAATACCAATTATATCTTGCGCTCTGCACAGTAGGCCAACATGACAGAGGCTGTGTTGAAGTAAGCAACACTGCCCTCCGGCGGAAAAGTGACGCCACAGCATATTTTGAAGGCAGAAATGCAAAACCTTCTGTCTACAGGGTGTCTTGATTACGCCTTGACAAAAAGCATTCTGCAGAGCGAGTTGATATAAAAAAGAGGGGATACAATCTTCACCAGTCAGAAAATCCCAAAATTATGATTAGAGAAATTCGAAAATAATTATTATAAGCTTACTTCATTTTCTTGACATCAGTTGATAAGATGTTTTCCTTCATTCTAATATACAATACAATACAATACATCTTTATTTATATCACGCATTCACAGCAGCTGCAGCTGCAACAAAGCGCTTTACAGAATCGTTAATATAAAATAAATTACGGTAATATAACACAACACATAACACAAGACATGAGAACTGCTTCAAACAACAAAGTGCATGCAGAAAAACGTACTTAAGATTGCATGACTGTCTGTGTCTTATGTGTTGTATTTGTTGTATTCAGTTTTATGTTAACTGTTCTGTTGATGGCGGCACGGGTACCCGCAGCGGCTCCTCTGTCTCCTGTGGTTGCACTGTGGTTGAAGGGAAAGAAATTTCATCTGGGCTGTACGTTGCACATAGAGCATAGTTGACAATAAAGTTGACTTGACTTGGCATGGACAGTCATGCAATCCTAACCACTATTCCCTGCATATGCCATGTTGTTTGAAGCAGTTATAGATGAAAGAGGAGAGAATCAAAGTGTCCTTTCACCAGTGGGTCAGTGACGTCACGCTCAATACGTGCATTACGTCCCACATGTCTGCCATAAGCTAAGTTTAAAAGTAAACGAGAAACTATGGCGTTCATTGACAAAAAAAGACATTGGTTCACTTCTCCTGTCCCATGTAAATCCGCTTCAATTCCGAGTGCTGACTCTCAGGTCCGAAAACGCGTCAGCCCTCCATGCCGACACTCCTCTTGCCTCATGCTCAGCTCCAGCAGCCATCCATCCAGCCGCACCAACGCAGACTGTCCAACAGCACCGACATCTCCGCTGAACAAAACAGGGCTGTGAAAAATGCTGCCCATTACAGGCGCAAAGAAAACACAACCCACACGGGGCTGTCAAGCAGCAACAGTCAAATAGCGCCGACATTTCCCCTCCCATCAAAATCAGTGCTGGTACACGCAATGATCAAGCACAGAGATTCTTCTGCTTCGGCGAATGTCATGGCCCAAATGCTAAAAACAGTCCACAACAGGTCCACACGAAGCACAACAAGCAACATATGACAAAACAAAAGACATATGTTTGATAATGTGTCATGGCTTAAATGAATATATATATTCCGTATGATTTTCAAAAACGGAATGATCGTGTCACTTATGAGTCGAGGGAGTCGTATTAGTCTAGGTGAGTAACCGATGTACTGAATCTATCATAAAGTGTGCAGAAGCTGCTATCGCAACATCACCGCCCTCCAATTGTATTACAGTTGTTTCGACAGGTGGTTCAACCTGACTGTGGCTGGGAAGCAGGCAGATATGAAGGGGATGTGTCGGTGCAATAAAGCCATAACCGACATCATGTATGGTGGGGGACGTTATGCACAAGCACCACCTGCTCCTTATGAGGGCTCTTTATCACCAGCTGGCCAGCGTTTTATATCTCTTCTTTTACAGTGGCAGTGATTAGACTGAAAAGGTCAGATGGAAAATGGAGAAACTCATGTCATCATCAGGATGTCCTGATCCTTTCTAATGCTCAAATGATGTAAGACGCAGGACTCTTATTTAGCTGCTCAAACTGAAAGGTTTACAGGTCTCAGCTCATCTTGTTATGTGGCGCCACCCTGTGTTTTTTGGGGGGGAGGTGTTTGGCAGAAGATAATGAATATTTCATTTTACTGAGGAAACAAATGTTCCAGTGGTTAGCACGTTGGCTTCACAGTGCAGAGGTACCGGGTATTCCAGCTCCGGCCTCCCTGTGTGGAGTTTGCATGTTCTCCCCGGGCCTGCGTGGGTTTTCTCCGGGTGCTCCGGTTTCCTCCCACATTCCAAAAACATGCTCAGTCAGGGTGTGATGTGGGCGTGGATCCTCTGTGTGCCCTGCGAGGCTGGCACAAGGGTGTCCTCCGCCTATGTGGGATAGGCTCCAGCACCCCCCGCGACCCTCGTGAGGATCAAGCGGTTCGGAAAATGGATGGATGGATGGATGGAGGAAACAAATGTTAATGCGCGTATAGAATGGTTAGCCCAGGCATTACAGTATGAGTTTGCACTTTCCCGGCATTCGATGAGATTGCTCTGATGTCACAGTTTCTCACGTGTTTTGGGAGATATCAATTGTGCTTTTATTTTCTTTCATAAGTTAAAGCTTGAGTCTTGCAACTCTACACCACAGCCCATCCATATGAATAAGATGGGAGATTGTTGTCCCAATCCAGAGCCAGTACACACAAGTTACTGAACCTTATTCAATGTTACACGGTATATTTAATGTTTTCTAAAGTTTGCTTCCTTCTGTGAATACATTTAAAACAACGAAATGTCACCGATGCTGTGGAAGCTCTGTGTGGACCATGGCTTGTGCTGTAAGACGCCGATTACAAAAAGTCAGGAAAAGCATACTAGATACCGCGCAGGCTGTAGTAAGAAATCAGATGTACACATTTATCCATCCATCCATTTTCCGAACCGCTTTATCCTCACTAGGGTCGCGGGGGGTGCCGGAGCCTATCCCAGCCGTCTTCGGGCAGTAGGCGGGGGACACCCTGAATTGGTTGCCAGCCAATCGCAGGGCACACAGAGACGAACAACCATCCACGCTCACACTCATACCTAGGGACAATTTAGAGTGCACAATCAGCCTGCCATGCATGTTTTTGGAACGTGGGAGGAAACCGGAGCACCCGGAGAAAACCCACGCAGGCCGGGGAGAACATATCACACAGGGAGGCCGGAGCTGGATTTGAACCCGGTAACACTTGAAGCTTAAGTACCGGGCCGCCCTGATACTGCATGTGAAGTCATCGCACACTTATCAAACATTAGCTTAAGTGATACATGACACCAATACCGGTTCTGGAAACATTGCTACAGTGCTGCCCTTTTGCTTCTTAGTCACCTTGTCGTGCGTGTGTGTGTGTGTGTGTGTGTGTGTACTGCATTTATATAATTATATATATATATATATATATTGTTTTCTGTCTGTTATGCCACCCATGATTATTATTATTATTATTATTTTTATTAGTATTATTATTATTGTCTTTGTTGTATGATTGACTGGCAGCCAGCCAAAGGTGTATTCGATTCTTGCGAAAACTCAGCTGGGATGGGCTCTAGTTTACCTGCGACTCCGATGAAAAGAATTAACTGTATGGTACAGTTTACATTACAATCATAACAGACGGGTTTCAAGACTGGGGGTTTAGTGCCATCTAGCGGTGACATTCCATACTGCGATCTATTACCCCTTGCTTGTGCCCACATTTTTATACCGGGAAGAAAAAAACCCTGCTGGCCATCTGAGATTTGATGGCGGACTGGGAAACAATTGAGGGATGATATCCTGTAGCATCATGCCACAATATGACATCTACAACCACGCTGCTTGCTTTCTCTCTCTCTCTCTCTCTCTCTCTCTCTCTCTCTCTCTCTCTCTCAAAAATGGATGGGTGGATAAAAACAGGAATTTGTTGTACACTGGCTAAATGCTAACATTTAGCAATGCAATGACCTGTGTGGTAGTGGTTAGTATGATTTCACTAAACAACATACGGTGATGGTATCAATAATGTAGAACTTCTCCTTTTTGTCACCCATCCCAATGAGCATAAGTACGGATGAATCATTCAAACTAAACTAATTCAAGACCAGCTGTTTTGTATAATACACGAAATCCAAACACGGTGCAATCCAAATTCAAAATGCAAACACAGAATTGTGACAAAACACTGTCTGTCTCTGTGGAGGATTTTCACTCTGGATTCCAAATTAAAGCATACATATTTTCAAAGGAGAGCGACGAGAACATGGTTAAAAGCATACCTTTGAATCATAATCAGCAAGAAGCAATTAAAAAAAAGAGAAGAAAGAAAGAAAAAAAGTATTTGCTCCCCTCGTTACTTTTCCACAGCCATCTTCTGTTAATTGCTTTGGATCATGGCTAAGCCTTCCTGCAAATGGCTCATAATCCAGTCGGCCTGCATTTGGTTACCTGAGGGAAATACTATCCACGCTCTCTGCTACCCATAGTGCATGCTGACAGATTAGTCCAATATATATTAATCCCCCCCATTTATCTTTGTCAATTTAGGGCCAAAAATCATTTATGAAAGAACAAATAAGAGTCAGAAAGCAGGTGCTTGCCACTTCATGCGAGTCACCTCTTGGAGTGCGTCGCAAAGACCTGATGATACGACGCTGCTCATTTTGCACAGCATCAACATTTCATGGGATGAGTGATGGTCATTTTTAAGCAAACAAGTACTCTTTTAGCGCATTTGAAATGCAAAATGGATATCAGACCTGCATGGGTGTTGACTCAAGAAAAGACACATCCGCTTCAGTTGTTCAATCAAAAGATACTGCCCTGGCATTTTGATGTCTCTCTCTCTCTCTCTCTCTCTCTCTCTCTCTCTCTCTCTCTCTCTAATCTCTCTCTCTCTATCATGAAAAGTCCACCAAAACTTGTCAGCAGACTGATTTAAAAGCAGAAACACCAACCTTTGTATTTTGTACCTGCACATTTGAATGTTTTCATCTTTCAGGGGGAGTCTCTGACCAAATCCACCGCCATCACTGCTTAAATGTACATGAGACGTGCATAGTAAACAAGCCAAATTTAGCCACGGCTGCTACATAGCCAGCAAGACTTATTCCTGATGGGAGTGTCTGTTTTCATGATCAAAGAGCAGGGTTGGCGCCACACCTATCGAGCCCCAGTTCAGCCTCTTCATCATTTTATTTGATATAAAAAATTATGTGTTTATTAATTTATGAACTATTTTCTCAGCCTCCCGGTGTATCGATCAAGCCAAAAAATCTTGGCAGTCGTCCCTGTGAAGTTACATCAAGCCGTTGGAAGGGGCATCCGTTCGGGCAGAAGGGCCTTTAGTTAATCGGACGGTGTGTACGGATGCATATCGACAGTGAATTGCAAAAATGTGTGCGTGTGTGTGTGTGGGGGGGGGGGGGGGATATGCTAACTATGCGCATGCCTCGGCATCCATTGTTCATTGCGGTTCCATTGAATCAACAACCACCTCTTTCTGAGGTTGCAAACACTCGGTCATTAAAACAATTCAACCGGGATAATCTTTCTCCTACAAAAGCATTGTATGTCTTTTTAATCGAAATTCAGGAAGGACATGTTACGTGTGACTTTTAGCAGTACACCTATACGATACATGCAGGAGGACATGGATAATGTAGTTGCGTTAAAAATTCAAATTCATCATACATAGAGATTCTCCGTGACAATATGCTGGGATGTACACACTAACCAGTTTTATAGTCCTCATTCAACAGCTACTTCTTTCTTTGACATTTCTCACATAGTGTCCTCTCGGCCCTGGAGAACCCACGGGGTCAAATTTGGCACCTATAAATTCTGCTACTCAAATGCTACCCTTAAATCCCAAAGGGTCAAATTTGGCCCTGTTTCTAAATTAGGATTAAAGTAGTGAATATTTGAAAAAACTATATACTAAATATTTTGGTGTTCAGTGGACATATAGCAGTCATTTAATGTATAATTCATCATTTTCCAAAGAAGAAAAGGGGTCTTGGGTCCTCCAGGGTTAAAGCAATGAAAAAAAAATGTTTAATTGTTTTCTGCTCTAAAAACTAATGAAACTGAAGTGAATATGTAAAGCAAAAGTCACAAGGAAATAAAAAGTAACTAACAAAAAAAAAAAAATGAAACTATTAAAACACAATTGACAAAAGTGCGGTAGCAGCATACCATGCATTGTCTTCACTCTCCATGTGCAGCATAAATGGTTGTCGATGTACGATAGCAGTATATCATCCATGGCTGCATTAAACCCACACATTTTTTGCTGAAATATATTTATTGATGATATATGATTCACCGTTTAAGTGACTATATAGGCAACTCTCAGGTGAGTCATTAGCCTGAGGAAAATACAATGCATGGTGAAAACCTCTTGTCTATGTTTCAGTCTAACTCTTGGTCATCTCCTGGCGTGTCCACCTCCGGGACGAGGTGGACATGCCTGTTGTTGAGTGACGGAGGGAAGCGAGGAGGCCAGTCGTCTCGGCAGTCTGTGACATCTTCTACCCGTTTGAAGCCAATCGACTGTCCTCCAAAGCACAATGAGGAAATTGTACCGAAAACTAAAGTTTCTCCACCACCCCCCCTTCAAAAAAAAAAAAAAGCGCAGCTTTAGCAGGAACGGCTGTTCCTTGCCAAAAGATTAAGTGTCCTCATGACGTTCTCCGTGTATTTTGTATGAATGCAGTATTTCCCAAATCCTACATCCCTCTGTTAACCACTTGTCTAAATAGTCATAAATCACGCCTGAACTCTGGCTTTTTATTAAGAAGGCACTAAAGCTTTCAAAGCTGCTGTGTGGAACACAAAAACATGCAAACATACGGTGCCGCGGTAAATAATTGCCCCAAATTACAGTAAATGATTGCTTTGCTTAACATGATCCACACGTTGCCGACTCACTATAGCAGACAGCTGCTTTCTCACCATGCAGATCGAGCCGTTCCAATCCCTTGGGGGGTCTAGGCGGCGGGTGGCGGTGGAATCAACCTTTCGGTTGAAAAGCGAAGACTTACTGAGTGATCCATTTTCCCTTTGCACGGATCAGAGTTCATTTGTTGTATCCATGTCGTCAGCTGGGATTGCGATTTCCTTTCCTTTTTTGACCTGTGCGCGTCATAAGGCCGACTCGCGTAGGAGTGAAGTTGCAGAAGAACAAACACGGATGGTGGAAAATTGAAGGCTGCGGACCCTGCCTGACGTGCAGTCCTAAATCTGAAGGTTGTGGGATTGACTGACGTTCTGTACGCTCTTCATTGCCAGCCTGTGAGGAAGGCTTGGAAAAGTCATCAAGAGGCTTCCGAACTAACCCAAACAGCTGGAACAGATGTCGTCAACTCTCCAAACGAGATGCGATTACCTTTATCATAAATTCCCCGGCGACAACGATCTTTTTAAGAGAGGCTACGGACCTCACGAGTCGGGCATCGTGTTTCGCTCTCGCAAAAGTGAGGCCATGAAATTTGGTGTGAAGAAGTGACTTTGCGGTTATCTTTATGCGCACAGACTAAAGTGATCAAGCGGTGCGCAGGGAAGACGTGATAACCGCCAGTCTGTCAGGAAACTGCGCTGCCATGAAACATGTCCACTATGCATTATGTCACAATGCCATTTGGAACAAGAACAATCAAAGAATTAGCAGCCAAATCTGTGCACTTGGATCATTTGTCATTTGGACGCCGTGCCAGGAAAATACAGAGCAGCTTGAATATGACTGCAGTCAATGTAATGGTTCAACCGAGCTCAACTGCCCCGAGTTTGACCCATTAAATAAATAGCGGCAATTATCTGAGATGCTGGCGATACATGACATAATTTGCCCATTTGTACACAGGGATCAGTGAGTAGACCACAATGCATCCTAATGAAGTACAGTAATCCCTCGTTTATCGCGGTTAATGGGGACCAAAACCACCCGCGTTAAACGAAAATCCGTGAAGTAGCACCCCCCCCCCATATAGGTACATGTGCATAAATCTAATGGTATACATGCATGTAGAAGTAAATTTTGAAGTAACTAACATGACTTAATGCTGTATACTAATAGATTTAAAGATGTATAAGTTAGGTTAGTTTATGAATAACAAAATACCGTAAACATATACATGTAGTATATGTTGCTCTATGTGACTCGCTGTTGTTTTGCTGACTTTCGCTGCTTCTCGCGGACCTTTTGCGGACTTTTTGAGGACTTCATTTAAAAAAAAATTTTTTTTAATGAATATGTTTGAAAAAATCCGCGATGCACTGAAGCCGCGATAAATGAACCGCAAAATAGCGAGGGATAACTGTATGCATATCATTGGACTATATTGTGGACTGAAGGAACCACGAGAGGTGCCACATTACATGGCTGTAACAGTGGAAAAAAAAAAGAAAAAGAAAGTCCATTCATTCACTTTTAACTACATAGCGCTTGTCCTCATCAGAAACATGGGAGACATGGGACCGATCTGAATTGATTTGGGGTGAAGTGCAAAGTCGAAACGGATCGCCAGTCAATCACTGAGTTCATACAGACAAACAACCAGTCGCGCTATGGACAGTTATTTAGTCTTCAATTAACCTAAAGTGCATATTGTGAGGGGAATGGAGGAGGCTGGAGTATGTTGAAAAAAATGTGCACATGCATGGTAATTACATGTCAACTCCGGTAATTAATAATAATAGCTACTTATATATATATTTTCAAACAGTAGACTTTTTAAAACCAAAAACAGAGCTGATATTAATGTGAAAAGATACAACCTCCTGTTGCCCACCTCCCACCAGCTGTGGCCCTCCTGCTGCTTTTGAGGTTCATGTCCCCAACCGACTGGTCCGCAGGTCAGAGAACTGGTCCCTCAGGAGCGAGGCCCTCACCTCTCTCCTTTTAAAACATCAGTCTACTTCTGCAGACATTTCCTCAAGATGACGACCAGGAGGAACAGCTGCAGGTAGAAATGCAACAAACACAGAGGGTGGACACCTGGACATGAATACTTGAAATCATTATATTGTGAACACAAGTTTTATTTAGATATATGTACAAATAAGCTTCAGGGGCAGTAACACAAGATGCTGTGTTCTATAAGGTCACAAGTCATTTTTTTCCTTCTCACACACACACACACACACACACACACACACACACACACACACACACACACACACGCTCTCTCTTATTTTTGGAGACGCAGAGAGGTCTTCTGCCAAAGGCCGCTTTATACTGCCGGGCCTCCAATCCAAACGGCTCTACAACATTTAGGAAACCTCCAGGGCCCACAAAGACGAAAAAGCAACAGAGGAAAAATTGCAAGAGACGAGCGACCACACATATTGACTGAGCTCATCCCACCAGGCTGCAGTAAATCACGCTGAAAACGAAAGACATGCTATCATCTAGGACCAATAAAGCCACCATTTGTATGAACAGCCTCTTCACATATAACTGTCACTAAGCATCAAGGTAGTAGACATTTCATATTGCGCCGCTCACTGAGATCATGCTTTTTGTCGTGGAAAACATTTGAGAAGTGAAAATGCGCTCAGTTGAACACATACCTCAAAGGTGGCGGAAGCACCAAAATTGCATGCCTTTTAAGATTTGTTGCAATCAGTAAAGTAGTCCTAAAAAACACTCATGACACTTGCAGTCATTCACTCATTACAGCCTAATATTAAAAAAGGAGAGATGAGCAGTTTGCAGAACTCCCATTAGATTTGTTGTTTCAGTAATGATATCATGGCCAAACACATCCATCCATCCATTTTCTAATCCGCTTACGAGGTTCGTGGGCGTGCCGGAGCCTATCCCAGTTGTCTTCGGGCAGTAGGCCGGGGACACCCTGAACCGGTTGCCAGCCAATCGCAGGGCACACAGAGACGAAAAACCATTCGCACTCATAATCACACCGAGGGACAATTTAGAGTGTTCCATTAACCTGCCAAGCATGTTTTTGGAATGTGGCACGTAACCGGAGTACTTGGAGAAAACCCAGCAGGCACGCGGAGAGCATATAAACTCCACACAGGAAGGCTGGGGCCGAGAATTGAACCCTGCACCTCTGCACCGTGAGGCGAACGTGCTAATCTGTCAATAACGGGGCATACTGGCCACACACAATCAAAACCATTAACACCCACGTCCCACACTGTTACTGAGTGCGAACCGATCTCACACTGCCCTTACACAAATCAGGCGAGTCCGCCTGATTTGAAGATCCCAAAAGTCGCTGATTTGTGCCACGACACCACCAGCGACTTTTGGGATCTTGTGTTAAAAATACTAAAAACAGAATACAATGATTTTCAAGTCGAATTCATAACTTTGACATGGCACCCAGAGACAACATCAATGTTTGCATAAATTGTATCTGGGGAAATTGAACTGGGGTGACCACGCTGGCAAGGAGTTGCTTTGGGGCAGATGTAGTTGTTAGATTGCTGCGCTGTGCTCTTGCAGAAATACAGTGAAAGATAATTACTGAACTTAAGAAATTATTTCTCCATTTCAGAAATTCCACTACATCAACACCCCCAGTCAGGCAGGGTTTGGCTGATTGTGTCATCTGATTTCATTTTTATTTAGTTATTTTTTACTTATTCATTTTGCTCACACACACACACACACACACACACACACACACACACACACTCACTCACTCACTCACTCACTCACTCACACACACACACACACACACACACACACACACACACACACACAGACACACACACACACACACACACACGTTTTATTATCTTATTTGATCTTGTCTTAGCCCATCCTCACTGGGAGCTCTGTTTAGCTCTGGCTCGAGTGATGCTGCCATGAGGGAGGTCCTGGCTCAGGGGATGGGGGACTCCGCCGCCTGCCTGTGTTGGGATTGCCATGTGATTGGGGTCCCTGCTAATGGAAGCTGGGCTTGGTTCCTAATGGGGGGGGGGGGGTCACCCCCCAGCCCCCAAAGATATTGCGTCCTCAGTCCCCTGTGCTCAGCCATTTGTCTCAGCCTTATTCTTAGTCATACTTTTATTTTTATTTATTTATTTAAGGGATCAGGGGTGGGGGTTTAACAGTGCTAATTAGGGTGGGCTATGGCGGTTTTTGCTTGTTGTCCGCTTTTATTGAATTTCAGCAGATTTTAACTATAAAGCCCTTTGGGTTGCGCATTGCACGATAAGATGCTGTACAAATAAAGTTGATTTGATTTGAACACAGTCCAAGTTGTCAAAAGGATTGATGCTTAGTAACAGATTATTAAAACCACAACTTACTGGTGGCAGACTTACACGATACAGCAGCCGTCTGGACGTAATCATTCTTACGTCAAGCAAAACTTCCTGTTATTGGGATAAAAATGCGGCGTTCCTGCAAGGGGCCTAGTAGACTTGTTCACATGGGATATTATTCCCCCATGAAAAATTCGATAACTGCCTAACAAGTCAAATAAACAAACAGAGAGGACGTGATTTATGGGTTCAGCACACAAGCAGTTTGTTTGTTGGTCCGAGTTGTTCTCCTGTGTTTGGTTTGAGCTTTATAATTACAACATTGCTCCTACCAATTGTTTCATTAAGTATAATTAGTCCATCCACTGTGCAGTCGTTTGATGTTGTATATCAAAGTGCAAAAAAAAACCGAAAGCGCCGTCAGACGGCGCCTTGCTGACCTCGACTCCAGATGGGTGCTCGTCTTTCTTGAGAGATTCGGCCAAGTTCAACCCATCACTGGCTACCATGCGATGGCTTTCGAGCTCAAATGAGGCGGAGGTCGAGATGCGGTGGGCTTCCCTCTCTTCAAGCCTCTGTCGTGTTGGTCAAGGTGGGCTTGCAGGGCATTTTTGACCACAGTTTACTCTGAGAGCAAGGGAAGCCGACATGGAGCATGCAACAGTATTTACTTCATGACTGACTTCATGTGGGTGGTCCCGCCCTCTGGCCCCTCCTTTTTACTGGAACACAATGGCTGCACCAGACGCTGTACTCTCACATGCTGTCCTGCCTCATTGGAAAAGCCATAAAACACGTTCGTCCTGGGCTCCCAGGCATGATATATTTGGAGCATTTTCTTCCCTCACAGGTTACCCCACATTAAATGGCCACAAAAACGAAAGGAATTTTTATCAATATATTTTCACTTCCAAAAATATGATTTTTAGACTTTGTCCTAGCTTATCAAAACACCTAACTCTACTTTATGGATAGAAAAACATCTCTCAAGGTGATTTATTTTTGAAAACCAGCACTCGTATCCATTTAAGAAGCTTCAGGGTTGGTTTTATTCTTTTCAGTTCAAATTGTTACCTGACGCTGCCCCACACAGTGTATCTGATATTATGTTGACGCAAGCATTAGAACATGAGATCAGCTATGTGGAGCAACGTGTGCATGACCTTTCCACATGACCTGAGGCAGTGGAAATGAAGCACAGCGATAATATTGCTGAATTTGACTTCTGACCGGAGAGGAAATCTGCTCCGGTATGGCTTAAATTATTTCACTTCCATTTTTCATGGCTCATTAGAGAAGGGAAGCTGCACTGTAAACCAAGGACAGATCATTAAAGCGTTTCTACACTTGAAACATACCCACACATCACACACAAACAATGAAATCTCCTAAGTCAAACAGTTCAAGTTCAACCTATAAAATCAAGAAAGGATATTCCTTTAAAAGCCAACCAATTATCATGTATGACATCATGTCAGACATCATCAAATCACTAAATTTCTGGGAGTGAGTTATCCTTTGTTTTTCTTTAATATGCTCATTGTTATCTTTCCAGAGAAATTTCAACTCACACTCTTCGTTCTAACCAACTCGATCACACATATGCATCCATGCATGCAAGGAGAAATACTGAATCTAGAGTAAAAGCTGTATGTAAACAATGCTTCATCTCTTGAGAAGTGGGGCGGGGTGGTGGGTCTGGACACCTATTGTATCTTGTCAACAGCCAGTTACTATTTTTACACTTGTCCACAGTGGTACTTGGACCGTGACCCTCAGGCTGTAGTTTTATAGTAAATGGTCTGTCACTTATACAGCGCTTTTCTGCCTCGGGTACGTTCTTATGCTGCCTGCCATCAGATAAACAGCACTGATTAATTCCAACAAATGTGACAAATGCCACTGGGTGACACTCATAGCCCTTTTCCATCTAAAAAAACCCCAACTCTCGTTTGGTGCCAGGGCCAGTGCTGTGCTTAGTTGGTGCTTAACAAGTTCTTCCAAAGAACGTGGCTTACGTCGGTTTACACAATAGCGCCTGCACCATACTCAAGATTTTGTGTGAAGAACTTAAAACAAAAAATGGATAATCAGGTCCAATGCATGCTACTTTATGTTTTTCAAGCCTGCAGGACAGCGGTGTTTCGACAAAATATGATACATAAGAAAGAGCAAGCAAGGTCAATAATCCGACAGTCACTTGGAAACTTGACAATCCTTAAATACGAGGCAAGTCTTGATGAGGAACAAGGAACAGGTGCACCGCGGAAGAGGTACGCCCACTGCTCCAGCTGGTGCTGACACCAAAATCACAGACAGAGCAAGACCATGACAATTACAGTACTAGATTTCTTTATTTACAACGTCCATGGCTTTGAACAAAAGACAATGAAATGGCAATGAAAGGATTGAGGAGAAACAATGTTGTTCTTATGCCGTACGAGTCTTACCTGATTTGGTGTGAGAGGAAGACGAAGAAGAAGACAGTGAGGCCGATGAGCTGCTGGAAGGGACATGGGCGCTGCTTGATGGTACCGGCAAATTGCAGGAGTCATCTTGAGATGTTGATCGTTGGAACAAGGCCCCCAAATCCACTATCGACAATTCTAAAATCGAAACAAAGGGTTGTGGTTTAATATGTAGCTATATGCCATGCTGTAAATTGTCTATTGCTGCCGCTTAACTCATTCACTCCCAAAGACATTTTTGAACATCTTTTCAGACTTGGTCCAGAATTGGCTGGAACTGAATGAGTTAAGAATCAAGGGACGTTGTTATTGTTAGCTTATGAGCGGCTAATTAGCAAATAAACTGGCTCGCACGACATTGCACAAACGGTTGTTTTTCTGTGTGTGCCCTGTGATTGGCTGGCAACCAGATCAGGGTGTGCCCCGCCTACTGCCCGAAGACACCTGGGATTGGCTCCAGCATGACCCTTCTGAGGATAAGTGGATTAGAAAATGGAAGGAATAGGATGGATGAATGGACGTGTTTCAAATTTAAATGTTGTATGGATAGTAAAGTTTTCACCACAGCAAATGTTTGAGTCTCAAAAAAAATTTCACTTGACACAGTTTTTCAAAATTGTTTTGAAATTAGAACAATCTGGAAGTCACGGAGCTAATTGTGGTTCACTTTGGCGTTTCCACAGTATTTACCATAAAACAAGGCCATGCGCATGTAACAAGGTAGATTGTCCGACTTCCTTCATGAAAATGATGTTTCACGGACATGCACACAAGCAGCGTAAGGAGTGCACAGACACGGACAGTCCTAACCGCACATGTGGTAATGTAGATGTAACTGGAAGACTTCTCGAGGCATATGGATGCCATTTGCAGGGTGCACTGAGAATGTATAGGTCAGTCTTACCCTTTGGTATCTCTCTATCCATCTGTTTTCACATCACTTGCAAATTATAGTGTCCTCCAGACTCAAATGAACATAAATCAGAACGGTGAAAGTGCAGAAGTTTCCCCATCTGTCATAAAACAATGATTTAATGTACGGGTTGTCAAAATATGGCACAGCGACTTCGCCTTGCTCCCCAGCAGTAGGAACACAAAGCACCATCTCATCGGTGTAATTTATGGCCTCTGAGGGAACGCAGGGTGATTAGGGCTTGGGCCACCAACAGCCAGAAAAACAGTAGGAGCTCCAATGAGGATGGATGGAAAACCTCGACCAAATGTATCAAACAATTCAGCAAAATCTATTTCTGTTTTGGAGATATATAGCCTGTTTAGAATATGCGGTACATCTCTGGAACATTTGGTCATCGTGCAGTTGTGAGTTTTGGAGAATCTACATTAAATAGTCAAAGTCCGTGACATGTGAAGTATTGGTCAGTTGAGGCCAAATCAAATATACAACAGGACCTTTCTGGATTTTAAACAACACTGTAAATGATGTCACCGCGTCTCCTTGTAATTGTTTCCTTCAAAGGTGGGGCGAAAGTTAAACAGTGACCGCCACAAACAAGAAGATAGCCTTTAGCTTGCACGACAACTGCCCTGTGAGACTTCCTGTTAGCTACTGATCATTAATTGCGCAGGACTCAAAGAGGAGATACTTTGTTGACACTTTCATGTGTGTCTAAATAAACGCATATTTCCTGTAAACCCAAAATGGGTGCAATAAAATGAGTTGAGGCTGTCATGCAATAGAGGCATCCACATTCCTCCACCTATCATTATGGTGTTTTTTCTATCCACATCAAGAAAGCTTCACAACACAGGCCTGAGCTAGTCGAACCCTTGAGCAGCCTGCTTTATTTTAATTTCAAACAAGCACCCAATAGCTAGGACGTGTATTCAAAACATACCCGTTGATCGCCACCTGTCTCTCAGTGTGGGAGGCATATTTGATGGTCATTCGTGGATTGTTTTTGTTCTGGATTTTACAGCTACACATCTGAGTCCCTGGCCAGTCATTGGCTCGGTGTGAAAGGATTCCAAGTGGGCCCCACACAGCGAGCAAAGTTGCCCCACAGGTGTTTTGCTAAAGGAGTCTGTGTCGAACATCTCTTTGCAACATGATCATCAACTTAGACTTTAATCCCTTTACATTGTTTTACTTTGTTTTACTTTGTCTACTAATACAGCAGGTAGCTCACAGTGTATAGTGGCCACACAAATAAAATGGGTAATCAATTCGATTTGCAAACAATCAGCTCAAATATATTGAAATGCAAGTATAAGAGCATATCAAAGCCATTTGAATGAGCCGGTGTGGTTACCATAGGATCTTTTGATTACCCATGTGGAAGATATCAACAATCAGGGGTGCACAAAGCAATTCTGGTGTAGTTCTCAAAAGAGCACCACTTTTTTCCCTGACCCAGCCTCCACGTTGGATTAAGTTAAAGATTGCCAGTAAGTATGGAACCAGGGGATTAGCTGATTTGGCGCAGTTCGTTATGGGAAGCGATCGTCTGTGTCTTTTGGCACCACCGATTAGTTTCAGGTAAAGACATATGTATTCCATTCCATTCAGTGAGTTCCCTCAAAGGATTCTATTGTTGTAATGACTTGTTTTTTTTGATTGACACAACACTACTCGAGGCCCCTCTAATGCTTGGTACACTAATACCAAGTTACACAGTTGAATCTGGTGTGCTTTTAATACTTTTAACGCACACGTGTACCTGCGCACCACTTCGGTGCACCTCTGTGGCCTGTCTATAATATTGGTAGATTGTTTGAATTCCATCACAATTAAGCCATTTTGACAAAATCCAAGTTCCACGCTGTTGATGTAATTAAATAGTAAACCACTCTGACCCATAACAGGGCAAAGGAACCGAGTACAGAAACAGGATGTCTTTGTGCTGTTTGAAGGTTACCCTTAAATTTTTAGCTCCGCATTGCCCCCGGAGGTCCACCAGTTCTGGCCAAGTAGTTGCTTATTCCCCAGGAGGACCCCAATGTTCCCACTGCGTCATTTAAAGCACGTGAAGTGGGGGCCTGGCTATCTGTTTAAACAGCAGGTAGGCCACCATCTCTCCTCTGGTGTGTCCGTGGCTTCCTTCAACAGCTGGTGGGGGAAGGGAGCGGGAGGTTTCCCATACAGTCAATGGTTCCGAAGGGGCCTTGAAATCATTCTTTCAGGATGAAGTGCCATGGAAACAAAAACACAAATATGTGCCAGAATGTTGACCATTTCCTTCAGTTCGCTAGCTTGCAAGGCAGATGGTTACACGACAGCCATTGGTCAGTAATATCCGTCTGAACAAAACACTTCTCACTGACACTATTCTTCTGTGTATGGGCATGAGAAATAAAGACATAAAATCAGATCCATCATTAACGGAAGTAGTAAAAGAGAAAAAAAGGCTACTTTGCACACAGCCTGACAGGTTTCCCCATTCAAGGTGGCCTCAGATGTGTTTCTATATAGCGTCTCATGTCAACACCACTGACAGCAAAAAGCACTTAGGGACCCACAGATCACTTTACCATCTTTCCAGCAGGAAGGTTATTGTGGAGGAGGTGGGCGGTGGGGTTTTGTGGAGGGGCCCAAAAGCACTGGAGTGATGCATACTTAAAATCTTGGTCCACTAGGTGGCAGTGTTGACACTCGATTGATGAAATCACATTATTTAAGTACTCGACAGCATTATTATTATTCTTGCTGCTCAATGATTGCTGCAATTCATTATGGCTATTCATTAGTTTTTCTATTGTTTAACGTGAAAAATAAAACATGTTAATAACTACTCAAAAAGCCTTTTACAGATGACAATAAAGCTGCACGTGCTACAGATTTTAGGCCCATCAGGTTAACGTTAAAATTATTATCTCATTTGAAATGCTACATTGAAGTTTTTTTTTAATATTCTTCCAAGACTTTCTTTTCTTTTCTTTTTTTTTTAAACGGATAATAGCTTAATTTCCAAAGTATTCAGACATTACGCATGGGGCACAAGTGGTAGTCATTATTTAATTTTATCGCCTCATTTAAATTTAGGTAAACACAGCACTTCAGTCAAAATGTTTTAGAGCATAACAATACATATTTGTAAAACGCACAAATTCTGAAAAGTAGATGTTTACACAGCCCATGTTGAACATTTTTCTTTGTTTCTCTATCCGGTTTTTAGACTGTTTAAAAATAACTGGCATAAACAAACTAAAACGATGAATTCCCTGAAGTGTTCACGTGACAATTTTTACCCTGACACCAACCGTGACGCATGGAAAGCGACCGGCCTTTTTTTTTGTGTGTGAGTGTGTTTGGGCTTCCATGCAGCAAGTCGGCTCGCCCTCTGTGAAGCTGCTCCACACTCGGCTGTTAACTTTTCCTCTGTGGGTGACCAAGGGTTGAGCGCAGCGCCTGTGGTCCAACAACAAAAAAACACACACCTAGACAATGATGCTGATATGCGAAGCACTCCTGAAGTCCACACACACACACACACACACACACACACGTTTTTTGTGATGAAAAATAAAAAAACCTTCCAAGATGGTGTTTGCACTTGTGAAGAATGAGCGTTTAATACGAAACATGCCTTTTCTCATAATGTGACAGCACCATTTGACTAAACAAACACATTAAATCCATTATCGCCACGAACCATCTGAGGTGATAACAAATGGAAAATATGTCAACGTTTGTGTGCTTGCGTGAGTGTGTGCTTAATGCGTTTGGCGGCACTCGCATATACAGTTGGTGACACCGGTGGAGTTATGCAGCCAGGTGAGTCCAGGCGCCAGTAGCAGTGACACAGTCTCACCTTCTCGAAGCTTGACTCTGAGAACGTCTTTTAGCGTGGGCAAATGTGTCCATTCACGGCAAGTGGAGCGTTTCAAGGAGGCGCATTAGCTGTTGCGGCACTCTTTCTCCAAAGGCAGCTCTGAACTTGCTTTGATGGCTGGCAAGTAGGCGAATGTGTGTGTCTCAGTTCCCTCTTCTTATCTGCTGCACAGTGGAAGGTCAAGCAGGACAGGATGTGGCTGTTCTTAAGCTGACAATTAGGCTTCAATGTAAAATTGGGATGCAGTATTCACGAGAACATTCTAACACTGTGGCAATGAAAGCATTAAAAAAAAAAGGAAGAAGCTAGCATTTAGAGGCCAAATTAGACTGTAAACTAGTGCTTAGAAGAAAGAAGCATGTTATGAAGCTTGGCTTAAATTCATGCCTGCTGAGGAAAATCACTTTTCCACAAAGGGATGTCAGCCATCTCTTATGTTCCTCATCACTCATTCACAACAAATCATTTGTAAGTCACACTTGGGCTTTGAAGAGGGTCGGGCACCCACCAGAGAGGAATTCCCTCTGACGGTAAAAACCTCCGGAGGAGGCCTATGATTATATCTATATTAATAGCTCTGTAAGTCTAGAAGGATGTTGTCCTGTCTCACAAATGGTGCTTCTTTTTTTTTTTCTCCCCCGCAATCATCTTAAACTGATTAGGGTGTGTAGAAAATATCATGTTCTTTCTGAAAGTCTTTGGTCTTGTTGCGTGGACTCGCATGCCACATGCAATAAATTATTAGGCTAAATCGGAACAGAATGGCAGCTTTACATCAGGACTGTCAGCCATGACAGGATATAGAAACAGGTTTGAAACTGGAATAAACAGAGTATGGAGGCATCCTGACTGGATCCAAGGTTATTATTTACTATTTCAGATCATGGATTTGATCCATAAGGTTGTCAAATTATAACTTTTTGCACAACATAGATCACACCATATGAATCACGCAGCTGTATTGAATTTCACCCACACCGGTACAGTATACCGTCAGGGCCCTGCATGCGTCCATCCTTCCACTTATGAATGCCAAAAGTAGCTGCACTGACCTGAAGCCTATCTGAGTTGACTGTGTGTGAAAAGATGTCTGGACCATTGCACTGGACTGTACCATTTCATTGTATGCGCCTCAATGACAGCACAGAGGTTTACAATCACATCTACAGTCACTGAGCAGGATTGACCACACTGTCTCTGCAAAAAGTATGCATTATATGGGGCTGCACAGGGCAGCAAGAGTAATAATAATAATAATAATAATTTGGGCTATCATGTGAATGCGTCCTGTGTAAAAAAGATGCAGGATGCGCAGCACAAATAAAATAACAGTGGGAGCAGATATCAAAAAAGTAATTTCACAATCTCATAATTAGCATAAAATAAGGTAAGCATGCTGGGGATACAAAGCCAAAAGCTGTTTATTGCTTTATAGTTGAATGAAAATATGTTTTTCACAAGTATGCATGTGCAAGCATGCATGTTTTTGTGTGCGTGTGTGTCCTGAGGAGGGTTACACGCAGGGTGCCATTCAAGGCGTGTGCACCGCTATGCTATGAGGGATTATAGTGATATGAATAATAAGAATAAAGGGGCAACTGCATACAAGCTGTGCTTCAATAAAGCTACTGCAAGCTATTTTTTAGATATTTTCAAGAAAAATTTTACCTTTGCTTTTCAAGCGAAAAGAATCATTTACTTTATACTTGTAGTTGTCATTGCACTAAATGACATCTTTTGTTCAAATACGTATTAAAAAAGATCCTCATATTTATGCTGAAAAAAATACATACGGCATAGGGAGAGTATTTACAAGTCACAACAACTCACGCAACAATAATTTAAGTCGCATGCGTTTATCAGTTTTTCCATTTAATGATTTCATTTCTAATTCAAGTCTATTTAATGTGTGTTGTTTATATGTCAGGGTGTGTGCACATACTGTCACCAAATATTGCAAATCCATCCAGAGTGCATTGGAGACCCTGCTACTTACCGCTGTTACTGGTGAAAACAGCATACCCCCCACCATCACCCCCACCCCCCACCAAGTAATATGATAGAGTCCTGCTGGGGCGTCGACACGCCCTTTTTTGCACAGTGCAACAATTTTGCGGCAAAACAACTGGTCACAGTACACGACGGAGACCAAAGTTCTTCCCCCCACCTCTCTGTGGGGTGACTTAATAGCAGGCCTACACAAACACTTCCCAGACTGCACAACAGCTACAGCGAGTGTCATCTGCAATAGTATCCACTGAGCAGAGCCGCAACACGTGGATGCACCCGTGGGTCCTCTGGGAAGCTGTCAGAGGTCAGCACAGACCAGGAAGGAAATATAAGAACAAGATTCCCAATCAAACATGCAACTCTGACCAGTTTGCCGAAATGAAGACCAGGTGTCCTGCCCATGTTCAGAACTATCAAATGAACACCAGACTTCTATGTTTCATCCTCTTCGCCGGACTGTATGTCAGACACAGGGGCGATGGACTGCATTTACAAACGCTTAACTTTGTTCGCATCTCAGGTGGACATGTTGAAAAGGATCAGAACCAAGACTATTGTTAGTTGGTTTGGTCCAAGCCTTTGACCCTTGAGAGGAAACAACCGAAGTGAAAATGCTTTCAATACGTCAGCCACAGTTGACTTTTATTTCCTCGGATGCCATAAATCACGTTGAGCCTTTGGCACTCCGACTTTTCCGTGCTTTAAAAAAAGAAAAAGAAAAATGTGATTCAAATAAGGTGAGGTGAACTGTTTGAGTGATCTTTTATTTGCCATGAAATATGTCCCAGTTTGGGACGCTAAATTAGATTATCTTTTTTTTCAACCTCAGTCAAAAAAAGACGTCTGCTTTCAAATGTTTCCTGACTCGACTGAAATTAAATTTTCTACACTGAGAAGCGTACATTCACATGGAAGCCCCAAGAGAAGCATTAACAAACACACGCACTCAACACATGAGTGGAAGTCAGGAGGGAAGGATTAATGAGCCCCAAAAATAAACAGAACCTTTACAGATAGACAAGTGATACTTTTCTTCTGACGTTTTAGACAATTCATGCAACGTGGTTATAAATTCGTGTTACCTAAAATCTATTGAGATAGTCAACTATTTGTCAGTATAAATGATGTTTGCTCTTCAAAATTGTGTTTTCTTCTCTAAATATTGTCGGTGCTAATCGTTATTTACTCATTGCTAGTTTGCTCTCTAAGGACATCATACTGTAACTCAAGTTCTTTGCCGGAACATGTTTCTATTGAATTGTGTTTCTGGGCAGGATGCAGCGAAAGCACCCTGGAGCAAGGTCCTAAAAAACAAAACAAAAAAAAAGCCAATGAGATTAGGATGCTGTGACATCATCACCCAAACAGGGTTTCATGGATCTCACCGTGGTGAAGGTTAGAAAGGGACACATGAAAGGCCTCTCAACAGCATTTTCTTATTTTAAGTAACTGAAGATAAAACCTCTCACTTGTACAATTGGTTCAGTCGAATACCTGTTTGGAAAAGTCTGTTTGCAGTTACGCCAAACCGAGGGTAACCTCGAGGCAGTTTGATGTCGTCTCTTCACATGCCTCTCGACGCCCCTCATATGTGACAAATCATACGTTCAAAGAAAGTCTGGAAAGAAATTGTGAGAAATTGTTCTTTTGTTGACATACTATAGGTTTTATGAGGTTTTGTATTCATCCATCCAACCATTTTCTAATCCGTTTATCCTCAGGAGGGTCACGGGCATGATGGAGCGTTCAGGTTTAGTATTAGTTTTAGTTTTTTTATGTACAGTGAAACTCCTCTACAACGAAACCTACATGGGCGAAAAAACCCCCTGTGTGAAAAAATCTTCATGCATTAACACCATTCCCACTTTCCTGCCCCCATACAACGAAAAAAACCCTGTTGCGTTATACAAAATCTTTTTCTCTGCTCTTGCCTCGCGACGAGATTCACTACAACGAAGTCTAATCCATCAGCGACCTCTACTGCTTCGTTCGGAAACGGCAACAGCAACCACCACACTGGTTCACACATGCACAGTAGTCCAGGAAGCATTTGTTAATTTTAGTTTCAGATGCAGCAAGAACATTGCATTGCTAACATTGCTACAAAACGGACCTTTGGATGTCAAGCAGCTAAGACGAGAAGAGCTCTGACGCTGGAAGAGAGGGTAAAAGTGATCAAAACGAAAGACGGAGGAAACAACAAAATACATTATCCAAGAAATTGATGTAAGTGAAAGTGAATGCTGATCGTAAATTTCGCAATTTCGTTCCCTTTTTTTCTTTCTACACTGACTATATGAACTGTGAAATAAGTGTATCCTCATACTTATGCACTATTGGAATAAACATAAAGAGTACACATACGTTTGTGTGTGCGTGTACACATACGTTTGTGTGTATGTGTGTGTGTGTGTGTGTGTGTGTGTGTGTGTGTGTGTGTGTGTGTGTGTGTGTGTGTGTGTGTGTGTGTGTGTGCTTACATCTGAGATCAAATTTGCTACAGCGAAAAACCCCCTGTTGTGAAAGATTTCTTGCTGCAAACATGATTTCGTTGTGGAGTAGTTTCACTGTATCAAGTATTTGATGGGTTCAGACCAACTAAAAAGTTTACGAAGTATTGTGTAATAAAGTAAATTGCAGTTTCTAAATTTCAATTGGAGGGCGGCCCGGTAGTCCAGTGGTTAGCACGTCGGCTTCACAGTGCAGAGGTACCGGGTTCGATCCCAGCTCCGGCCTCCCTGTGTGGAGTTTGCATGTTCTCCCCGGGCTTGCGTGGGTTTTCTCCGGGTGCTCCGGTTTCCTCCCACATTCCAAAAACATGCATGGCAGGCTCGTTGGGCACTCTAAATTGTCCCTAGGTGTGAGTGTGAGCGTGGATGGTTGTTCGTCTCTGTGTGCCCTGCGATTGGCTGGCAACCAATTCAGGGTGTCCCCCGTCTACTGCCCGAAGACTGCTGGGATAGGCTCCAGCACCCCCCGCGACCCTAGTGAGGATGAAGCGGTTCGGAAAATGGATGGATGGATAAATTTCAATTGGATCTTTCTATGGACTTACAGCAATACCAAAACAAAGACATTTAAAATAATCTTATGCGTGACATTCATTGTCAAAGCTGATAACGAAGGACGATTTGCTACAGTTGTAGTTCGTTTTGCAAAGTAGTTTTTTGATACACATAAGATGGATATTCAGTTACATATTGTTTTTTTATTGTCTTTATTTTATGTCATGAGTAAAAATCTTTTTTAAATTTCAGTTACTTTTTAAAATATTTTTCATGGGTGGGTTTTTTTTTCCAGGTGCTCTAGCTTCTTCTCACATTCCACACGCATGTTGCTAAACATGATAACTGGTAACTGAATGGATGTATGGCGGATGATTTTTAAGTACAGAAGGCCTATATAACATTTCACAAATGCATGGATAGCCAAGGAGCAAAACATAAATTCCTTCTATTTTGTTGCCATATCTCTGCAATTCAATTGGACTCTTTATAATACAATAGATACATTGGCAATATCGAATGTGCATGGAAGCAGCAGCAGCAAACCTCCAAGTGCCTCAGCCCGCGATTAGACTCGCCTAGACGTAGTAATAATAAACTTTGAGCTTCTGGCCGACTTAATCGCACCGTTAATCTCCATTCTCAAGACCAGAGCTGGTTTAAAAGTTCTTAACTGTCCTTTAATGTCCTTTAAGTGCCCTAGTCGAATAATCTTGAGCAGGAGAATTTGTCAGCTATTCCAAGTATATTCAAGCAACATGTCCAACAGTCGGGCTGCTTGTTGATGATTCAGATGATGTGGAGGTAATTTGTTTGGCTACTGAAGTTCGTACACAAGTCGGATTGTCTACAAGTGCATGTGAGGAAGTTGTTAAAGATAAGACGACCGCTACTACTTTAAATAATCCAAAAGGACAGCCATACACAGTTTGTTTACATGCTCCTATTAATCAACCTAAATTCTATTTTTCCACATGTCTCTGTGAAGTCCCACTTCACTTGCATTGGGTGGAACAAAAAAGTTGTATTTTATTGCACAAAGGAGACCTGTCTTGGCTTTTGGGGTTTCGTGGTTTTCCAATTGGGGAATGCTTCTGCAGAGTGTCAGTACAATGTTTGACACTACTACGAGGGTCCTTGTAATTTTTTAACGCAGCCCAAAAGTCATGACTGATGTGATAAGAGTGGATCATTTGCAAATTCAACTACAGTATTTGTATTCATTATTTATTTATTTATTTAGTTAGTTAGTTATTTTTAATGTAACTTAGCCTCCATTAGTTGCTGGGGTCAACGCAAATACAGGGATCTTGGTGTTAGTAAAATGTTGATCTGAATTGAAGAAATTCATTTCGACTAATTAGCAATTTATTACCAAGCACAGCTCCGGATAAACCATTTTAGGGGAGGGTCAATTATTAACTTTTTTTGTTCTTAATTCACGAAAGGGCCTAGCCTCTATCCTCCACAAATAGTGGATTCGATTTGATGATGTGATACGAGTACCACTAATGGGAGGTAGGTTCCCTCTAGTGGTATGTCAATGCATCACTGCCCAAGTACACGCCAGTATTGAACGGTAGTTTGCCAGCGAGCTCCTTCAGTGAAGCGGAATTGACCCTACCGCTGCCTCCTGCTTCTCCGGGTGGTGAAAAAGAAGACTTCCCCGCCAACGCAGCCTCAGAGTATGAATTCGGCGGATTCGGCTGTGCCCACCTGTACACCTGTTGCAGGGACTATTCTGTCTACACATCAAGGACTCTACGAGCTATATAATAATGACTCACGGCTCGTGTATTGTCGGCCTACTCGACAATTCCCCAGAGACAAAAAAAACACTGCTACTTTTTGTTATGAAGTGGAATTAGTGGGATTTAAATCATAAGTAAAGTACTTGTAACCTATTGTTTTTTTTGGTGGTGCAACGATCCTTTTGCATCTTTTCAAACACATTTACAGGTTGTAAAACAGAATCTAATGTATCGTAAAGTTTTTTTTGTGATAATGTTAATGTTCAATAGGCAAATCACAGTCTTAAAATTACAAAAATACTCTGTGATGATTCCAGTCCTCTTTAGAGGTAGTTTGCGTGCAAGCGTGTGTGTGCTCGCGTGCATATACTTGTGTTTTGGCATGGGTCTGGGTACTAAAAAAACTTTCACGGGGGCCTAGCACCGTGATGTGACGCCTCTGATTTTATATATATATTTTTTTCACTGTGTCTTTGGAGTTTTTTTTTCTTATAACATTACAACTTTAGGTATACAATCTCTCTCTCCTCTTGGACAAATATGAAGTCCGATTATGCTCCTGTAATTTAATGTTGGTCATGATGGTGGCACTTGGGGTTGATATTTGGTTTAAAAAGAATAAATGAGAACCACTGGATGAAATTATTTCAAATGCATTGATAAATTACGTGAATTTTCATGATGCAGAAGAAATGGGTGTGCAGGGGCATTCCCGACTGAATAAAGTTTGATTAAGCAGCTATACAGCTGTACTTCTTGTGGATGGTTTTGGGTCATTTGATCCTCTGGTTGTCAATTAGCAGGCTACTTCCTGGATCAACGAGAATGGTGTAATACAGTAAATTATTAGTGGGGGATGCCAGTGTGAGTTGTAAACTAAACGCAATGTGGGGTTCAACTGATTACTCAGATCATAAAAAATAAAGTCCTGCATCGGCACTCTTATCCAAAAGCCCCACCATTGGTGAGTTCTTTCTTGGCTCATGCGGCGTCTCACCGCAAAGTTTTAGTGAGGCCATGAGGATAAACTATTGCGAGAGCCAGTTCACTGAGCGCCAGCGGTTGGAAGAAGTGAACGGGTGTCGAGGACTGTCCGTTTTCATTCAGCTCTCTACGAATAAGACCGATTTCCTCTGTATTTTGATTCTTGGTGGAAGTAATGCACTTTTCCTCCAAAGTATCTGAAGGGATTTGACTTGTGAACTTGACGCCTTTGCAGCCTTCAAGTGAAAATACCGAAAGCCTGACATTAACACTTAAAAAGTATACTTAAAGCCTTCGGAATCCAAAGCAGAGCGTTCATCTTTTTGAGGTTTGGTTCCATTCATATCATGTTTGTTTACTCAATGATCAATCGGTTGCAAGGGCAGTAGTCAGCTACAAATTATGTGCGAGCACGAGCGCTTACCACGCCGCACTCGTACTCAGCTGGTTTTGATGCAGGGATGGGATCACGGGGACAACTCTTGGACGCCAGTGAAAGGCCTGTGGACTGTGGCGGTCTGCTGCAATCCTCTGTGGGTGGGAACACGCTCCAGTGTCCTCGGCAAAACAAAAGTTGCCCTACCAGGCAGCAATAAGTAGATCCAACCTCCCGTCTTGCATCGCAGTGGGCTCGCGGCGCCTGCCGGCTGAGGCCAAGATGCCATTTCTCCACCAGATGTATTTGTAAGATTTGGTAGTGCAACAACTTCAAAGTCTCGCTTGATTGTTTTTGATTGTACGATTATTCAATGTTGAGGTCTTTTTCTCGTATTTCTGGAAGGGAAAAGATATTATCATTCAATCACACTTATTTAATTGCAGCAATTGGAGCCACTCTAATTGGGCCTGGCCTTTCATCTGTAATGGTAATGAGTATGAGATTGTTGCTGAGCAGTCTAGTCTGATGAGCAAGCGGGATGATATCGCCGCTAGAGCGTCAATTTTGTTCATTTTTAATACGACGCCTCGAAACTCCCAGTGCAGTAACCTACGCATATCCCCAAATGAGTCTTTGTTTGACTGTATATAATTTTTTTTTTTTTTTTGTTTTTGCATGTACTCATGTTGTTTATCTTGATGCTTGCCACTGATCTGATCTTTGTAATGGAGGTCTTGAATAAGTAAACAGTGGATGCCTGCATACAATGTCAACAGGCTTTGTCAGACATTTAAAGAGCATCTAATCGTGTTGATTTAAGCAATTAAACATGAAGTTGCCCACTGCAAACGCTGACTGACTCTATCGTCTTAACCATTATCTGCAGAGCCTTATCCTCAAAGCATTTTCCATGGGCCGATAAAGGGGATTTCTCAGTCATTACGCGGTTAAATGTCTGGCTATTTGGAAGAAGTAAAAAAAAGTTGGAGAGACGTTAGGTGCATGTTTAACTTATTTTGGTTCTTGCGGTCTACACATGCTATCAGGGCGCTGTTAATGTTAAACAGCGTAATTTATCCTCAAATGGCACCTCGTCCCTGCTGGTGTAAAGAATGCAAGTGCAAGCAGGGCATCTTTTTTGACCCACAAAATTGTTAGTGAGGTCTGAAAATGAGCAGTTACTTATTTTACAAGTTGTTCCGTGTAACATTTATACGTTTCTGATCATGTTGGATTTACCTTCTAATTATGTCAAGCTCAATGACAATGGTATCGTGTATTGTCCATCCACCAACAGAAACGCTGTTTTCCTTTTCTAAATGCTTCCTCGCCCTGATCACGTCCAACACGATGGTGATTTCCAAAACGAGATGACATTCAGCGATGTGGACTGCGCCCACTATAGGAGCTGTTTTGACAAGGATTATCGCTTTCATCAAAATGTAATTTATAACAACCCCCAGCCTCCGCAGACCTCATATCTCTCCTAAAGAACTCTGCTTACAAATATGAGAGTAATGCTGGTAGTTTGGTTTCTCACCTTCTCCTGAGTAGGAGGAGGGGAAAAAAAAAAAACCCTCAAACATTCAAACATCTCGTTATCTTCGACCCATATTGCAGGCTGACTCTTGCACAGGAGGCCGAGCCATGAATGTCTCACCTGCATCGTGATACTGAGGAACGGGTCCTCATAGATCATCTCAATATGTGAAAATTACACGGAGCACATGCAACTTGACGGATCTAACTGAATGTCATTTTTCTCTCTTTTTATTATTTATAACCCTTCCCCTTTCGTCACCCCATAATTAGGTTACACAATTTTATACATTTTCCAGCTTTTCTATGCTGCTCGTCAAGCCACTGCGCTCTAAATATAGATAATTTTTTTTCGACACTGCCTTAATGGATGCTCGCATATTCATCACAAAGTCCTACCCTAACTTGTTTTGTTGCCTGATTTAGTTGGAAAATAATAGAGGGAAAGTAAGCACAAGAAAAGACTGAAGGTCAGAAATCATCACACAAAATTTGCATGAAGAGCAAGGCAACAGGGGGAAAAAAAAGAAAATAAAACCAAGATTGCGGCTGAATAGCATTTTCCACCTATTACTTTGTGAACGCTTAAGTAGTTCCAAAAAGCCACCCACATTTCACCACGTAGGGAGAAACCAGTCTAAAAGTGCCACCTATTTATGGATTTTGCGACTGCCAGAGAGGCATTCCAGCAACGGTGAAAAAAAAAAACCCATTGAGTGGAGCTCATCCATCATCCTAAAGCCATTGGCTTGAAAACAGAAGCAGTGAGGTTATGATTTGGAAGTACACGTTGCTCCGATTGGTCCCCCACTTTTGACCTCCTTCATATCAAGCGCTCCCCCTTCACAACGCAGCACAACGGTATGATCCATAGAGTGAGGATGACCTTGTAGAATGAGCGTGAGGAGGTGAAGATGTTTTGAGCTGACGTCAAGTAATCTGCAAGCTGCTGCAAAGACAGATGCAGCTGGTGGCCCCTGCCTCACCTGCTTTCATTCCAATTAACTCACCTTCTCACTGCTTCTGCCAAGTATGCAAACAGTCGCACTATCGGTGTGAAAATCAGGCCAATAGTCAGCATGGCCATGTCCATTCAACACAGTCAAAAGCAAAGCAGGGGGGGGGGGGGGGGGGGTCCTTGTTGGATGAGAGACTTGTTATTCACGATTACATCATAAATAACTGAAATGGGCAACTCACAGTTTGAGTGACCCTCTTTTTATCAATACTGTATCGAGGTTTTAATAATTTAGCCCCGGAGCCAGTTTAGTACCGGGGCTCGGGACTCATCTCTAGTCCCAAGTACTGGGCCGCAGACCCATGACCCTCTCCAGACATGACTGTAATGGCAATTTGACATATTACAGCGCTGAATGGAAGTAACTTTTCATACTATTGAATGCTGACCAGTTATTTTGCTGATAAGCAAATTTGCACTCGTCTGTACTCTGCGTAGCTGCTTAAAAATGCTGATTGCGCTGGCCTTCACCAACTCCCAACAAGATCAAATGAAAGCGCAAGACGCGGAGAGGGAGAAGGCTCCCTTGACAGATCTGTGAACGTTGTCCCTACATGTTTTTTTTGTTTTCTTTTTCTTTCTTAAATAAATCTCATCATTTTTTTATAAATACTTTTGTTGTCTTGGTTTCCCTGGACAAGACATGACCTCTCAAACACGGTATAACCAAATCTCTACATTAGTGTCACTGATGTATTGAGCGTGAATTGATTATATAATATTCGGAGCAACAGAAATGCAATACAGTGTATTCGGAGCAACAGAACGAACTTGATGTAAAGCACCCCAGTTTGCACTGTGTACCTTACTTAGTAAGAGCTCACTTCTGAAAGCCTTCAAAGCTGCTGACTTGACGCTTCCAGCTTATAGCTCCCAAGCTGGTGACACGGTGGAGGCCACGTTGATGGGCCCCAAGTTCATAGCCTAAGTTGATGGGGCTCGGACGATGCGCCCATCGCCAACGTCACACCTCACATTAAAATAGCTTTATTAAAAAAAAAAATAAAGAAACTATTGAGTTATAGGGCATGATGGATGCTTTAATGGACTGTAATATTACATATCATATCATAATATGATCGCACAGAACTACATTGGAACAAGACGGAGTCACAGATGCCAAATATATTTGCTTTATTGCTACTGTTAGAAACAAGTTCAGAGAGGTTGAAGGGGAAAAATAACGTTCATATAGCCTAAATAAATTGAAAATAAATTTGAGTAATTTCTCCAAGACTGTAAACAGAACCGTTAAGGCTGGAATTTATCAATATTCCAGATTTTTAATAATTCAGCCCCGGAGCCAGTTTAGTACTAGGGCTCGGGACCCACCCTCGAGTATCAAGTGCTGGGCCGCAGACCGGCGGTTTGTGGTACAACTGATATAAAGGGTTCAACATACAGCAATATTTATTTCCCAATGCAACGACTCAAGGCAACAAGGCTCTTCAAGATGTCGGAATAACATGTAGCTGGTAAAACCTGGCCTTCAAAATTAAAATAAAAAAAACCCACTCCTAAAATAACGTGGTAACACAATAGAATCTTCCTTCCGTTGCAGCACAAAAAACAGCGGTCAAGAATTTTGTTGATACTGTATATGCTATATGAGCTAGAAGTTACCATCCCACCAAAGAAGAGGCATTCAGAAGTAGCAAGAAAAAACATACCACAAACAATATTCTATTGTTAAAAGGGAAGTCCTGTGGTCAAGAAATTTACTTTTTTATTCTCTGTCAGTGCCTCACTCTCTGTTTGTATGTCACTTCCAGGATCCCTCCAGGAAGTGACTCACAGGATCCCTCCAGGCTCTCTTTCCTTCTTTATGCCATATCACTGAAAACCAGGAGACCTTTCTCTCTCTCTCTCTCTCTCTCTCACTTTCTCTCTCTCTCTCTCTCTCTCTCTCTCTGGCACTCTCAATTTTCTTCTCTTTTGCTTTTTCAACCCTTTCATTTGGCTTCGTCTTCGTGTCTGCCTCATTGTTATTTGTCTTGATGGTGAAGAAATGGGACGTAATGTTCCTTTTTTTTTTTCATCCTGATTTTGAACTGTGGACAAAAAGCAATGTGAGGGAATACCCAACAATACAGCAAGCCAAAATAACATTCGTTATGTCACACTACTGTTGCAGGCTTATTTAGTTTTGTGACGTGGTAAGGTTCACTAATGTTAGCTAGAAGCGGGTTGAATATGTCCCTTTGACAAAACCCTGAATAAAATTGGTGTCGGACCGCCACTGAGCGTATATAACATTCAAATGAGTCCTGTATTGTTTATTGACAGCTATCTCGATGAAGCCGTGACATGTTGAGAGAATCTCGACTCTTGATGCTGAAGTAAGTAAAAATGTCAAAGGATCCTTCTGCGGCTTAAATAGGGAAACTCCTGCAGTCACTGTTCCCTTCTGATAAAATCTTTGAAGACTGACCACGGAAGCTGTGCAGAGTCCTAGAAATGTGTGGGCAACAACATGCACACGCAGGAGGTTTGGCACATAATGAGTGCTCATTGCACTCTTGCCTCTGAACTTTCCAAGAGTTTAAAAAAGGGACCACTGACCACTGACAACCGCCGAGACAGCGGGACAAAGCAGACAGTTGTTATTCGGGTCAAAGTTACAGACAGATAAAAGGTTCTGCAGAAATGCATATACAGTACTTAAACCATGTGGCATCCATGGTAGATTAAAACTGTCTGAATGCAAATACGCAGCTGCGTTGTTTCATAATGATCGTGAACACAGACAGGAAAGACTCAAATACCTTCAATTAAATTACCCTCTTAAAAAATAAATAAGATAATGTTTGATAACATTGCAATTAAAAATCATTTGTATTTGACGTCTTGTTCATTTGCGTTCGCAGGCTATTGTTTAACTGAAGTTGAAGACGGCCATTTTTGATTCTCGGCGGGTGAAATAGTTCTAGTATGACACAAATGTCAAAAAGAGAGAGTATTTGAATTGAATTTGAATTTGAATACAACTTTATTGTCAAATAAAGAGTATATTTCCGAGACAAAAAAAAAAGGCTGTTATCTAGTTAAACAGGTTACATTTGGGCTCACGGAGATTGACAAAAGACATTAGGATTAGGATGATGGTATCATTTGCATTCTGTGGTAGATGGAAGTTTTCCACGGTGAGTTCAACGGTGCAAAATTCTTCCTATCTGCATTTCATCTGCAATGGAACCAAAACAAAAAACAAAACTTGTTGTTCCTCTGCACACACACGAAAAAAATTTAAGTCAGGACCATGAAATTAATTGAGGATTATGCACATTTTTATGTATTTATTTGTTTTATTAATTACAAGCAAATATCTGAGCTTCCATGGCAGGTTTTGGTGAGAGAAAAAAAAGGGTTTGGTTTTTTTTCCATTTTTTTTTCTTTCTTTTTTTTAATTCCGACAATTTGTAGGAATGGACTCAGAAACCTCTCAAGAAGAGTCTTTTATTCTTGACTGAAAGATCTCTCCAGAAGAAAGGGATAACAAAAACCTAATTCGGATATGATTACATAAAGGTCACAGAGTGTGTTGTATTCGACACGTTGCAGTAAAATATAGTCACATGAGTCTTCACTCAACCCGAAATTTTTTAAAGAAATATGGATGAAATATTTCTAGACTGGGATGATCAAATCTTATGAGACCGACAGCTACCAGAAACATAACAATACATGTGGGGGGAACTATTTGCTTGGCATCACTGAAAAATGAAATTATAATTTGTAGAATGTGTTGAATGTAAATATATGTGATGTGTTTTCACAAAATCAGGCACATGTCACGGAGATTAGTTTTGAGTTATTGAGAAAAATACATCAGAATCAGAATCGCCTTTATTAATACAACGAAATGTGGGTGCCACTCCTTCGTGCATTTTGTAAAAAAAATAACATAATACATCCAGTTGTCAAAAATGTTCATTTCCTAGTAGCCCAAAGGTTAACGTTGTACTCAAAGTTTATGAAAATAAGGGATGAGAAGACAACGTGCATGGGCGGCCCGGTAGTCCAGTGGTTAGCACGCCGGCTTCACAGTGCAGAGGTACCGGGTTCGGTTCCGGCTCCGGCCTCCCTGTGTGGAGTTTGCATGTTTTCCGGTGCTCCGGTTTCCTCCCACATTCCAAAAACATGCATGGCAGGCTGATTGGACACTCTAAAATTGTCCCTAGGTGTGAGTGTGAGTGTGGATGGTTGTTCATCTCTGTGTGCCCTGTGATTGGCTGGCAACCGATTCAGGGTGTCCCCCGCCTACTGCCCGAAGACAGTTGGGAGAGGCTCCAGTTCATATTGGTCGATATGAACTTTCTGGGTATCATGTTCTGGGCAGCGCAAGCAAAAATCACACATGATGAAGTACCGTATTTTCCAGATTATAAATCGCTCCAAAATCCAAATTGCCCCAGCCATAAAATGCATAATAAAGAAGAAAAAAACATAAGTTGCACTGGAGTATAAGTCGTATTTTTTGGGGGAAATTAACCCGATAAAATCCAACACCAAGCACAGACAAGTCATCTTGAAAGGCAATTTAAAATAAAACTAAAATAGAACAACACGCTGAATAAGTGTACAATATGCTAACATTACATGACGCAATAAAAACGAACTGCGAACATGTCTGGTATGTTTCACGGAACATATTAAGAGTTATTCAGATAACTCTAGCATAAAGAACATGCTAACAAGTTTACCAAAGCATCAGTGTCACTCCAAATCACGAAATCCAATGAACTAAATGAATTAAACAACTCCGCCAACTCTCGAAGAAGAAGATGCTTCCTCTTCTACGTCGCTCACGTCAGACTGATCGATAAATCCACCTAGAGCCTAGAGCGCCCTCTTGTGGTATATGTGAAAATAATAACGTGAAAATAATATGTGAAATGATATAATAACGTGTTAAAAATTCACACATAAGTCACTCCACCCCTTTTTGGCCAAACTTATAGTCCGGAAAATACGGTAAGCACGTGTGATTTCTGCTTGCCATTGATGTCCAATTTAATTTGCCGTGAACAAAACAAGACAACACCAGGGCTCAATGTCTATATGTTCTTTGAAGGCAGCCAGGCGAAATATTAAGAATGTGGATCAGCGTGATCCACGCATGGATAGCAGCAGGGTCTCTTTCCAGCAGTTCACAGCTTTAACAAGTGTGATTAGGAGTGACCTGGGGAAATGGTTTAATGACTGCTGCTCGACTGTGTTTCAACACTGAGTGGGTGGGTGGTCTGACGTGACTGGGAAGGGACAGTGCTCTCATGTGCTGACTCCTAAATGGATGTTTCAACAGAACAACAAACACTTTTCTTTTCACCGTTCCAGGGAGGCACCAGAATAGGTCAAATTGTATATTTATACACTGATGCTAAATCACCATTGAGGGGGCGGGGGCGGGGGCTGTTCGGTGATTTACGACAGATAATTTTTAGAATCTCAATACCACATACGTGTACAGTGAACAGTAGGTTAACTTTTGTATCCTTAAACGCGGGCGCCCTCAGAATTACCGATTTACATTTCAGATTTATTGACTGCGCATGCATTTTTCCCGAGGGGGGGTTGAACCACAGTCCTCTGAAGATACTGCAGTACTTTTTCAGTGACACGCTCCTAATAACCAACTCAGACTTTTACAGCTGGCCCGGCGCCACATCTCTCTGCTCAGCTATCGTGCTCGAGAAGGCTGCCTCTGAAGCCAGTGTCCGAGTGTCACTTGTTTCATCTGCAATTAATCAACCATCATGGGTTTGTTGGGTTTACCCCCTCCGTTACTCCCCATAGCTCCTGCCAGGTTTATAGTCAAACACAGAGCCGACGCCAGGCTTTAAGAGACTTCTGCCAATCAATGGGCTTTTCAAGTTTTGACCCTCCCCTAACACTCTATAAATACAGTAGATGACTGAGCAAAGAACCATGAGTACAGTTACCAAAAAAAAAAAAAAAAAGGTGTTTAAGAGCTTGGAAAACGACGGTGTGATTACTTATGCACAATTAATCATCACATCACTTACTGGCCAGTGGAGAATTTTGGTGTTCATTGTTTTCATTCAGTGGCCTCCGAATGTACTATTTTTAAAAATGTTGTTTTCATCTCCCTAAATAAAGTAATCAGGGAAGATATTGTTCTAGTGACCTACATAATCTGGCATTTTTGAGCAAATGACACCAACACTAACACTAACGCCAAGTCAGGGGTGTCAAACTCATTTTTGTCGTGGGCCTCATTTTAGTTACTGTTTCACTTGGAGGGTCGTTATGACTGAAACCATGTTAAGAAGTCAAGAATAACTGTTGATTCAACTATTGTTTAAGTTACGATCATGAGGGGTTCGATAAAAAGAAAATACAGTCATACCTCGGTTTTCGACCATAATTCGTTCCAGAAGGCTGTTCGAAAACCGATTTGTTTGAAAACCGAAACCACACTCTTTAAAAAAAATAAATCTTTATTGAACACGTCTGCTCACAATGGAACGCTACACGAGGAAGCGTCACTTCCTCGTCTACCCGAGGAAGCGTCACTTTCTCGTGTAAGGAAGGCGAGAGGAGTCAAGTGACGCATTCAAGTGCGCTCAGTTTGGTCGAAAACCGATTTAGTCGACGTTCGAAAACCGAGGCTTGACTGTACTTACAATATATCTCTTATTTATTACATATGAGAATTACAATTTTTGGTCGACATTTTAGAAAGGATCTTTGAGCTGCTTTCGCGGACCACATAATATGATGTGGCGAGCCAGATCTGGCCCCCGGGCCTTGAGTTAGACACCTGTGTGCTAAGTGCTGTGTGAAATTAGGAGTTATAAACATTGATAGTCACACTTGCACTCTTTACTGCATCGTGAAAAACTATATTTTTGATCATACTCCAAGAACAATGCTGATCAGCGAATATCGATGATATTAACTGAACATTTGTCAAGAATACATAAGTTGTGCGGTGAACATAAGCATGCACATTTAGAAAGCTCACAAACTTTATTGTAAAAGAAACTGTGACAAGCTCCTGTTTTTTCAAATAAATACTTTTTTGGGGGGTGGGCGGTGGGGTGTGGGGGCTAAGGCAGTCAATCCCTTCTTCCTCCATCAGCTTTTCAACCCGAGCAATGTTAATTTGTTTTTACTTTCCTAATGGAAAAATATTCCCCTAATTACAGGAAACACAAAGTTGCTATTTCATATGGAATCATTCACATTTGATGCCCGGCTCTGATAAGACACTTTTGAACTTTCTGTGTATATGTTGTACGCTGTTTCTTTGAGCCTGCAGTTCAACAACCAAATTGTACCTCCGCTTCACCCATGGGAACGGCAAGTACAGTGGGTAACCCTCTAGCATTTGGATTCTGGGCCAGAAACGACCAAACATCTTTTCCTGGTGGCTAAAATTAGCAACATAATGAGGTAGTGGCTTCCTTTTCTCAAAACTAATACCCCATTCCTGTGGAAGGGCATGACTTGGACTCGCAGTGGAGATACAGTATCTACACAAACCTCCGAGTAACATTTACTGGCAGTTTTTTTTTTTAATTCATCACCCTAGTTTCCAAAAGAATTCATAACCATCCATCCATCCATCCATTTTCCGAACCGCCTTATCCTCACTAGGGTCGCGGGGGGTGCTGGAGCCTATCCCAGCTGTCTTCGGGCAGTAGGCGGGGGACACCCTGAATTGGTTGCCAGCCAATCGCAGGGCACACAGAGACGAACAACCATCCACGCTCACACTCACACCTAGGGACAATTTAGAGTGAGCAATCAGCCTGCCATGCATGTTTTTTTTGGAATGTGGGAGGAAACCGGAGTTGCAAACTCCACACAGGGAGGCCGGAGCTGGATTTGAACCCGGTACCTCAGCACTGTGAAGCCGACGTGCTAACCACTGGACTACCGGGCCGCCCGAATTCATAACCAACCCCCAAAACAAGATTCCAAGGGAAGCTTTAATTTCCTAGTTTCCTTGCCAACCTTTTTATGAGAGGTCTTGAATTGCAGGGGAGAGTGCGAGAGACGCTTGAGTCGACTTGGCTTCATTATTAAACCCATGGGTCACCTCTAATTGTACGAACACTAATCGGTTTTATTCCAACAAATGAGTCTTGCCATAAATTTAACTGAAGGTGAGGAATTTTTATGATCTTCAGCAAACTTTTGATCCGGTGCTGAGGCTGTCGGGGATAAAATGACTTGGAGAATCTTTACGGTGGACGTACAGTATAAAATTACACAATGGCTTGATTTTCAACTCGCACAAGGAATTTTCCATATCTCATAAGGAGTGCCTTTTCATCTTAGTGGGCTGCTTTTAATCTAACTGGGGGCCTGATTTCTTATTCAGAGACTTAGCTTGTTTTACATGCTCTTTTGTCCACAGTGCTCAAATTATATGGTTTAAGCCTCTCTTGCATCCTCAAGGAAAACTGAATCCCAAGTTTTTCAGGCAGTGACTCCGATGCAATCCACTAAAAAGGCGAAAATATTTGATGAATTCACAATCGGTCGGTATGTTATTTGCATTTTTCACAATTATCTATCCAGTCCATACTATCAATGCTATTTATGCTTTCACACCAGCCAATTCATTTTCTGTATTGCCTTTTTTGGTAGTACATATTTACAATGTAAGCTTCTGAGATTTGCATCTGTTTGTACTTGCAAAGGAGTGCCGACCACATTCATTGACTGCTTACCTATAACCTGCACAGCTGCATTATAAGTCATTAGACCAAATTAATCTAATCATAAAGAGAATGTCAAAAAAAAAGTTTGCATGCAGGAGTCAGGTCCCACTAAACAAGAAAACATCCAAAAACTTAAGAAGCCTACCTGTGACACAGGGGGACAGACTTACCAAAAGTGGTCACATGACAAGGAACCTAAATAAGAGCAAATTGACGGGCCACAAGAAACATAGACAAGACACAAGTGGCTGGGAAAGCTGATTGGTTGACACAAGAGACCAAGTTGACGAGTGCAGGTGAAACAAAAATAACCTAATGAGTAAAACATGACAGGATCCATCCATCCATTCATCCATTTTCTGATGTGCTTAATCTTCACAAGGGGGGGGGGGGGTGCTGGAGCTTATCCCAGCCGTCTTCGGGCAGTAGGCGAGGGACACCCTGAACCGGTTGCCAGCCAATCGCAGGGGACACAGAGACAAACAACCATCCGTGCTCACACACACACCCAGGGACAATTTAGAGTGTTCAATCATCCCGCCATGCATGTTTTTGGAATGTGGGAGGAAACCGGAGTACCCGGAGAAAACCCATACAGGCCCAGGGAGAACATCCAAACTCCACACAGGGAGGCCAGAGCTGGAATTGAACCCGGTACCTCTGCACTGTGAGGTCGACGCGCTAACCATGGGACCACCCGGCCGCTGACATGACATGTATCAAAACCAAATACAATCCAAACAAACACACAGATCATGACAGGGTATTTGAAGTTCTAAAGTTATGAGCAAGATTTGAATGTAGCCACACTTCACTTAATCGACCACCCCCTGCCCCCAGTCTCTGAAAGAAGCCACACCTCTCACTTAAACCCATAACTCACCGAGTGGCTAAAGCCTGTGAACGTTCGGTTTCCTCAAACACGTTTTCTTATCACGAAGGCAGTTTTGAACGTCTTTAAAATTTGCATTGTCTCACTAAGAGTGGAAAGCATTTGCAAAACAGTCGTAAGCATTTGTAACTGGTCATAAGACGTGTCTCAAAAGTTATTTTTGTGCTAGATACGTGAGCATGGTTACCAAAACATGTCAACCCATTCGTGCGTAGCATTCACAAGCATTCACCACTCTAAAGACTGTTATTGATTCAACTGTTATATTATTCGATTCTTAATACCCATTCTCAACATTGATCATCATGTCAGGGGAAACAAGTACAAAGAGCAAAGAAATGAGGAGTAGCTTACCTTGTTTTGCAATGCCTGTTGGGATGAATTTAACGACATAAGTAGCACAAGGTGTAGTGTCAGCAAAATCACACTCTTATTATTTTATCTGTAAGTACTTATGTTGAAGAACCCAACCTGGTCTCAAGACAAATCCATCAAGCTGTAGAGAAGTTTAGACAGTGGGATTGCCTCAGACAGCTGTTTCCTTTTGTTTCAGCACACACCATTGCAATTTCTAAGAGAGGGCATCTCGGTGTTGTGGACATTTCCTCGGGTCAAGAGGAGGGAAAAAAAATAATTCAGCTTTAATCGTGATTGAGAATGGACCACCAAGATTCACTCTTAAGATGCAACGGTTCTGAGTCACCAAATTTATCAAGCTACTCCACAGGATTCACCTCATTAGCTAGAGATGTAGCTAATGATAGATGTAATGGTTGTGGTTCGATTTGAACTGATGGGTGAATCAGTGCTTTCTTTTTTTTTTTTTAACCATCATTGTTATTCATCATTAGTCAACTCATTGAATCAAACAAGTCTTTCAAATATTTCAGCAAACTGGACACTGAAGAGATAATTGCACTGGTGGGACCCACAATTGTCTGCTTGCCTTCAGATAGCTGAATGTCCAAAGTAGTCCATCCGTGATCTGGAGCCTTTCCCATCTTACTACTGGCAGAAGGCAATGACACCCTTGATCGGTCGCCACTCAATCAAAGTTCACAAATCGAGATTTAAAAAAAAAAACAAAACAATAAGACTCGCATGGTTAGCACTGGCTCACAGTGAGAGGTACCGATCAGAATGTTCCAACAAAAACATGCATGGCAGGCTCGCAAGAGGTATGAGCGTGGAGGTGAAACCAATTCAGCGCCTACTGCCCGAAGACTGCTGGGATAGGCTCTAGTGAGGATCAAGCCCTCGCAAACTGCCTGCAAGAGTTGGCGAGTGAACCAATGCGCCATCATTGACTCTTAGCAGCCCAAACTTAATTTAAAATGATGCATAAATCAGAAAAAAACCCTAAAAAGGTGTACTTAGAAACAATACTTTTCAATCAAAGATAAAAACAAGGAATTTGAAGTGCCCCGTGGAGCAGAGCACAGTTTCAGTCATAGAGGGACACAGGTGCTACTGCAGAGGAATACAATGGCCTGAAGCATCCGTGGATTGGCTAGTTTTTTAAAATAAGGATGTGATGGTGATGTATTTTTTAAATCTCTTCATTATTCTGTCAGCATGGACATCTGTCTGATCCAAAGAATCAATGATTTAAGCTACGAAAATAAAATATTAAACATGCCTGCTGCTCAATTCACTCTAATCGCTCTGTTCACTGTGTCACTACTCGTTGCTCAGCACTGCAGTGTTGCACGATCACACACACACGACGAGCTAAACATGGCATGACCGACGTACAGTTAACGAGACGAGACTGGACGAACTTGTAGGCTTGTGGTCTGTCAGACATTCAACGTGCGTGACATCTCTTCTTATTGTGCATGGAATCTGTCTGTCAAAAAAATATTAGCAATGCTGCTGCAACCTATCCTTGTTTGGTCACCTGGCCAGCACACACACACACACACACACACACACACACATCAGCACAACACAACACGTTTGTGGTCAATAGTCACACACACACACACACACACACACACACACACACACATCAGCACAACACAACACGTTTGTGTTCAATAGTCACACCCACGTACACACACACACACACACACACACACACACACACACACACACACGGACACTTTTTTAAAAATGCTTTAGGGGTCATGTTTGTTTCATACTTTTAAGTGTTCCTCATCCATTGCTCATATTTGGGGCATGTGTATGTTTATTCCACTTGAGCAGGTTGGTTCACAGAAAATAAAGCAAACAATTGCCAAAGAAAATGTTTTGATTCTTGTCTTATTTTGGAGTAATGAGCATTGATTTCACTGTTACTACTTTGCCTGTCTCTACTAATTGAATCTCTTTTCCTTAAGACAGCTTCTAAAGTTTGTATTCAGATCAATCATAATTTTCTTTCAAGATGCAGATAATATGAAAAAAATGTATCTAGAAAGTATGCTAGAGTATCAAGGGGTCTAAGAAAACTCCATCAACTTTGTATGTGAAAATGGCAGAAACAATACAAATATTTGTATTTTCCCCAAAGTACGGAGGCGACCTGAGGGTTGACCAGATAATAACAAGGAGTGGCATTGGCCACCTTTGGCCAACACGTAACTCCTCCCCTGACTCAGATACTAAAAGCTGTGAAAGCCGTATCATGTTCAGGAGCTCCCTCAGCACAAAAGGAATATGATGAGCCACGATTGTTGTTGTTGGCGAGTGTTAGCGCACATGAGGAATGGAACTATCGCGTCATCGTCTCAGAAAAGATGAATGTGTTGAAAACTGAAAACGGAAGGGCCGTATTCTCAGATTTATTCACTGTCGGACTTGGTTTCAAAAATGGTCATGTTAGGGCTTCACTCGAGACAGTCGCAATCCGTGCGGACATGAATTTAGGGTCTTAAATTAACCTAACGTATGTTTTTAGAATATGGGAGGAAGCCAGAGTTTCTGCGCAAAACCCACATAAGCAAGGGGAGAAATGCAAACTTTCCAGAGGACGATCTGAGCTAAGATTTGAACCAAATATACCTGAATGTTTCGACTCTGAGACAGAAGTACTAATTCCCATGCCACTTGCTCTCTGTTGTTATCAAGGTTTTCTTTGAATGGTCTAGTCCACAGGTGTCAAAGTCAAGACCCGGGGGCCAGATCTGGCCCGCCACATCATTTTATGTGGCCCGCAAAAGCAAATTCCATGATGCTTGCTAAAGTCTGACCCAAAATTTCTAATTGTCACATGTAATCCACAGTAATAGTCATTATTCTTGACTTCTGATTTTAAAACGAGTTATTCATCAATTTGTTGTGCGCTGTGTATGTAATATATGGAGGGGATTAAACATTTATATGGTTTCCCAAAATTCATAACGGCCCTCCTAGGGAAACCGTAATGACAGTGTGGCCCGCGACAAAAAATGAGTTTGACTCCCCTGGTATAGTCCCTGGTAGTCCCGGTAGAGTATGCTTTGGGGGGGGACTCCTAAAAGTTTTTAAAAATGTTCAAATATGGGGCATTTTTTGGAGTATTTGACTTTCAACCTACCACTGTTCTTTCGTCCTATGAGCTGCTCCCAGCGAAAATGAGCCTTTTGGTAAAAATGTTAATCGTGAAGAACCTAAAAATGAAATGGTGAGCTCGATGTGGGCGCTTTGTTAGGCCAACAAGAGGTCACTCTCACTGATCTTATCTGAAGTGTGTGCTTTGTAAGCCTCGGTAAAATATTCAAAATGAATTAATGAATGTGTATGAATTATTTGGATATCTTTTAGAAGGGCCCCCTAATAGTTAAGTGGGACCATGTTTTGTACGGCCTCAGAAATGTGGAAGTCCCTTCCTGTGGAAGTTTGTGTCCTTTGAAATGCACCACTCATCTGTGATGGTTATCAGATACAGATGAGTGAAGGATCAAGCAAACATTGACAAGGACTTCAAGGGACTTCATCAGTCATTTTGTTGGTTACAATGACTTCCAAGATGCCGGATTAGAGGAAAAAAAAAAACTATTTATAAGCTTGACAAGTACATTGTAGTAGGACGCCGTCAAGTCTTTAAAGCCATTTCAAATTGGCCCAAGTGACTGTGACATGTGCCCACAAAGCCATAGGCAAGAAAAGATGAATCAGGATAGTAATGCATCACTGACAGTGGATAAAGCAGTGCCAAGTGAGTCCAGCACACCCTAACTTGCAAATGCCACATTTCATGAGGCTGGTCCTGCTTTGAAAACCGATGGAAAACTGAGGATGTGTTAAAATAAATGAGGAGGTGCAGGGGGGGGATGGGGGGGGGGGGGCATATAAGTCTCCCATTACAGATGTTTGTGGAAAGATTAGAATGGCCAGGCGCTAGGTCATAACTTAGTAGCAGACCTTTCAACAGGAGGCCGCTTGTAGCGGCTCACACACTGCTCCCGCGGGGCCCGACGCTGTGCCGAAGCTCAGCTGTTATTTCACTTTTTAGGCTATCCCTGTTCATTGTGCATCTCGTGTGTTGCGTGTGTGTATTGTAAGACTTGCAGTTTAATCAGGTGTCGGCCAGCTAGATAAGCCATGCTACACACGCACACACGCACACACACACACACACACACACACACACACATACACAAGACTGCTCACATGCTGGAAATGCCTCCATGGGTCAGAGGTATTTATTGATGACATCTGGTGGAGGTTAAAGGGCCGCAGAATGTACAAGTACATATGGAAGTCTCTTTTCACAGCAGACTGCGGATGGCCTGTGTGTGTGTGTGTGTGTGTGTGTGTGTGTGTGTGTGTGTGTGTGTGTTCATGTTGGCATACAAACACCAGCCTTGCACTTTCATCCCATGCAGAGTGACAGGCATCCATTGAGATTTATCGCAACTAATTCATTTTTGTTTTCCAGAACTTCTTGGTAGCTCTCTACAGGCACCATTTTCTCTCCCACACACTCTTATTGCTTGATTTTATTCCAGCAGCATGGTTGGTGAGGTCATTAATGGCCAACCATGATGTGACGACAAAGTCATTTGTAAAGGCCCAGCTTCAACGCTTTTTATGACATCCCTTGCGCCTTCCACCATCACTCTCGCTGTCTTGAAACAACAAACACCGACTAGATCATTTATTGGTATTTGTGATAGACTGACGGCCAAACAGATGGGCAAGACAGATAGATTGATGCTGTAGATGCGGAAGAACTCAGTGCACCTCACTCGAGCTCTGTTCAAGGGATGTTAAGAAAAGAAGAAAATACACATTTTAGTGTCGGAATATGTGAGCTCATTTTCACAGTTGTATGAAAGTTAAGTTCAAACATTGGCTGGATAATAAATAAAGATTTCATGATGATGACTATTTGATCCTGGAACGCATCAAGGACAGTCTTGCAAATCCAAACAAACTGAATGTCGACCAGTGACCTGGAATGGTGGCAGATATGGGAGATATTTTAGTCTGCAAAGGCAGCAGGTTTAGCAGCACTGACTAATAGCGTTATTTTCCTTTTTTTTTTCTTTTCCAAGTGGATTTAGTTTTTTTTTCCACCTCCAAACACAATATTACTAAATTCTTGTAGGGATACACGCTTAAATCCAAAATATGATTTATCAATCTACTTTTTAAAAACAATCCAAATCAATAAATACACCGGGACCCATAAAGACTGAATTTGCTTGATGGTGTGGTTTAGTCCCATTCGTCAGTCCTGTAATAGCTTTTGACTTGGCGCCATTTTATTTTTTGACATTTTTACACTTTATCTGTCCATAACAAATCATGGCGCATTGTCACATTTCATGGCAAGAGGTAAAAAAAAAAAAAAATACTCCATCTTGAGAGTAACAGTATAATTTTCAGGGGAGCTTTGGAAGGATAATTAGCAGCACAGCGATGTGTTCATCCGAGTGCAGGCTCCCCCGCTGTTATTGAACTTATGACCCTCATTGCTCAGGGACATGTTCAGACAAAGATAGAGGGCAGCAGAGAGATTTAGACATGCTTATGGAACCTGTGTGGTCTCCAGATATGCACTGTGCAGTCCAGCACACACACATAGTCTGCACACGCACACACACATGCGCAAGTTCGGGCCTTGGCTGAAACTTAGCCCTGATTCATAGCAAGTGTTCCAGGAGGAGAATACCCAGCAGTGTTGTACCTAGCACTCGTTGAGAGCGGGAAGCACAAAGGAATAAAGCTGTCCAAATAGTCCGTCCCCAAATGATGAGGATGACATATAAATGGCTTATTTTGAAAAGGAAGTCGGGGCTCAAATATGTGCGTCGTTAACGCTATCAGAATGAAAAATCCGAGTGAAACAAGCCACGTGTGAAGACTGGAACTTTTCCTTCAAAAACATCACGATGTATTTGTCCCAAATGTTTTTCACATCATTACTGAGAATATATGCGATGTCTTGCTTTCAACACGTACCTCAAATCTCATGTCTTTTCACTTAAATGTGGTGTATGAACATTACATTGAGTGTCTGTTTTCCTCAAGAATATTTGACATAACTTAAGAGTACGTTCCAGAAATATGTGGTCGGTCCTTCTTCCAAATCTCAAGCTTCATTTTGATTTCTTACAAATAACATAATGGATGATTTATTAAAGTGGAACAGATTGAATTGCCGTTTGTGGTCATTACTTTTTTTTTTTAATGCTCTGGAACCTTTTCTGTGCTGGAAGTGATGATGGTGTGTTATTCTCCTGGGCACTGTCCTGCTGCACAACTGCTGTCGGAGAAGATAATAAAAGCGGCCACTTCTCACAGAGCACCACCAACCAGGAAGTGTTCCTCATCATTTTTTGAAAAGGGGAACACGCCCAGACTCTTAACAGATATTTGAGTCTTATGAAAAACAGCTTTACAGTTTCACCAGGAAAACTCAAAGCTGGGCATCTTTTACCCGATGAATGAAGACAGCTGAAATGGATTAAGCGAGATGTCCTTGGAAAAAAAGAAGCTCACTGCAGAGCGAAGGAAAATATTACAACATAACACTGACCACTCTGTGTTCCCGACAGATGCGAAGGTCATCTTTTTGTTGTGTGTTACAGCTGTAGCAGAAAAGGGACAAAAGCTTATTGGGAATTGCAATAAAATGTGAGGTGATCATTCGGAGAAAGAAACGAGATAGTGACTTTCAAGACGCAATTATTATGTGATACTTATAATATTGGGTGGGGGGGACAAAAGCTGTGTCGGTGTTATCCGAGCAATTTTCTTGCGTGACATTTAAACAGTATATGTACAAAGTAACAATACGGTTGAACCCCGCTCTTCATGGGGGATGGAGATCAAACTCGACTGCAAAAAGCAAAGGTCTGTGAACTAACCCACAACAGACAGACGCTTTTCAATGCCATTAAAAAGTAGGTTTAGAAAAAAACGTAAAATAAGAGGAGGATCATGTCAAGAAAATTGTAAAAAAGCTTTGGTAAAGGGTTTCCGCAAAATATCTGTAAATTTGCGAATGGCGAAATGATGAATAAAAAGTGAGTACAGAAACAGGTTTTCTCATCTTACCATGAAAGTATATTTTATTGTCATTGTTGCACACACCTAAAAGCAGTTTCTCAGCTATCTGTTGAAACAGAAAGTTATTATCTACTTCCATGATTTTTGCCCATTTCACGTTTTTGGGATGAAATGTTGGACTAGGTTTTTATTGACAGATATCTTTCCTGACTACAAGCCCATATTTATCCCGACTTAGGACGGCTTTGGGCTGCTTTGTCCCTCCAGAGACTAGACCTTTATTGGCGCAGGTATTACCAAATGGTCTCCCATCCAAGTACTACTAAAACCTGACCTTGTTTGGATTCTGAGACAGAACAGGACATTCTCAGTGTAATATGTCACCTTTAACATCATATTATTAAAAAATAATAAAAAATTAAGAGCACAAGAACATATCAAACGCATTTCATGGGGGGAAGGGGACGCAGCACCCCATAATTCCTGGAACACCTATTGCAGAGAGAAACTGGGCACATTTCCATTCACTCATGAAGATCGTGCCTAGGGCGAAATTCCTACTGTTCCCATTATAAAAATTAGCTCTAGAATCTGACTTCTGGTTTTTTGATTTTGTATTTTTTATCTGAACCTGAAATTGAATTATGGAAAAAAAACGTATTTTTATTCATGTATTTTGTTATACAAAATAGAACAAACAAAATAATTATTCACCTATGTTACTTAAGTCTGATTTTCATTTGCCACTTGATGATGGATAAAACCAATGTTACACATTTTGCCACCTATCTGATAGGTATGGCCTGTAAATACCAATATGTAATACTGACTACCGGTACTTTATAATTATTCACGTCATATCTGAATGGGTTCAGCCCCGAACAGTATGTATTAAGTATGAAGGCTGTAACTGAATTATTTTCTCGCATAAGAATTTCCCATTTGCCAAATGAGGTTGATTTTAAAATCACACTGCAATGACCATTGTACCTTCTGGAACTAATGTTTGTAGTGTACATATCAAGCTATTGAATATCTAAAAACAGTATTTTGTGCTTTCAAACTCATGTGACATGCCCTGCGATTGGCTGGCAACCAATTCAGGGTGTCCCCTGCCTACTGCCCGAAGACGGCTCTCCAACCCCCCGCGACCCTAGTGTTTTGGCAACATCATGTAAAATCAATTCAAGGTGAAGTATAATTGACATACTACAGTATTAAAAAGATGATGTTCTTTCAATTATTGTCAAATAATTAACATTGTCAAAGTCGAGTTTGGCAAGGCCGTGTTTTGACAAAATTATTGTTTAGACTATTTTGATGAAGAGTGAAATAATTTTTATGAGAAAAATATTTTAAAAAAAATTTGTGCAGAATACAAAAGAGGGAAAATGATAGTACCTTTCTTGCTTTCACCTTCTTGAGAACCATGAGTGTGGAAAGCGTTATATTCCTCTTCTACCACCCAAGTGGACGTCTCCCACTTTGACATTCCTCCCTCCACTGCTTATAGTCAATGTGCCCCCATGTAGGAAAAAACTGTGTACAATCAGTTGGACCACAGCCCAGTCAGGATTAGATGAGATTGGAAAAAGCACATTTTGGCACTTTTGCAGCTCCTCAGGAAAAGAATGTTGATAGTATATTAGGATAAAATGCATGTTCTCTCTTGCATGCCTGCCGTTTCTTTTTTTTATTATGATAATTCAATTGACTTGCATTGTTTGAAAGAACAATTTGCCATAACAATCTGAAAGAATAGACAGTGCAATGAGCTTTCTGACTATGCAGAGGTGGCTTGATCTTTCAGGGGACATAGTTTAGCCACATTCATCCCAACCAGTGGGAGAAAAAAAAAGTCATGATGATGGACTGACAATTGGAGCTTAATTTTCTTTTGTTCGGTCGCAGTTGCACAGCACACCTTGAACAGTATGAGAATGTTGTTTAATTTGTGCTAAAACCAATACTTAAAATATAATGGCATAATTGCAAGTACTTTTGATATACAAGTATGTATGTAGGTACAGCATGTATGTACTGTATGTATATATGTATGTATTTTCCGCATGTAAAGCAATGCTTGGAATAATATGATAATGCTAATGATAATTTTATCAAGGAATTCTCAATTGGTTCAAATATTTTGCGCTTTCCCAAAACCCCACCACAACTATAAAACCCATCATCATCATCGTTTGTCTGTTAAATTGAAATGAAATGAGCCCCCCCCCAACACACACACACACCTGTCAGGAGTGTTGATCTTCTCATCCTTCCACTCTGAGGTGAAACAGACAGATTGCAAGATCTAAAAGAAGGACACTCACAATATTTAGCTAAGTGATTCAGGCAAGAGGAAGGTAACCCACCTGAGCTTTGGGAATGGCTTTTGTGCCAGTGGACAAGTCAACAGTGTATCCATTTTCACTAGCGGATGGGAATGTGTTTGCTTAGCCTATCTCTGGTCTCAGTGTTTCATCCCCAATGACTGATACGCTCATTGATCTTCTCCACATTTTTTGCTGCCAACTTTTTATATCTGCTGACTATATTTCAAATACAGTATTCCACTTCCATTATGGGAAAAGAGGTTGTTTTTTTTAACTTTGAAGAAAACAGCTCAACTAAAGTGTTCAGTGAAAAGACGTTACTTGGGGAAGGCAGGTCAGCACCTGTCACAGCTGGTAAAGCTTTTCTCTCAGCAGCATCTCATCTCTGGCTTTGCCTCTTCTTTATTTGGATAAGCCCCTCTTAAATGGGCATATGAGACACCTCATATGATGTGGAACAAGCAGAAGGATTTTTCATTAAAATACTGAAATGGCCAAAACCAAAAACATTTTTTTTTTTAATTCAAACAACTAGAAAATGTTCCACGCTTTGGACTTAAAAGAAGTCATTCATTTCATGATGAGATAAAAACTGATTCTATTATTGGCTTGGAAAAAATTTTAATACTGGATGGGGGTTTTTTTTTCCATACCTGGGACCCCCTCGTATGAGCTACAGTACTTCAAGATAGATACATGCAAACGGATTCTTAACATTTTAACTGAATTGTCAAATATGAAAGACCTCACGTATAACTTTGGGTCACTTCTTAATTTTCTGTCTTCCAGAGCACAACGATGGGTGTCCGATATGATTAGCATTTATAATTGCCAGCTCTGGCAATTATCTGAGCGGAATTGGAAGGTGCGGGGGGGCAGGTTGTCAACGTTAACATATCCCAACACACTCCACCCCAAACGATAATCGGTCAGTAATCGGGATAATGAAAAAAAGAAAAGCATCTGATCATTGGGCCTTTGCTGAGGGAACATCGGAATCAAATTAGACCCGATTATTGAAATGTGTCAGTGTTGCTAGCGAATTTTGTGTGTAATGAGTCATGTGCGGTGCTTGTACAAACATTTAGTTTGGTTGCCGTCACACAAACATTTTGGGAAATGTGTCTTGGGTTTTGCACAAAAGGACCTAGTATGATACTTCATCGAGTTATGATACTCCAGGAAAATTTAAATCTCCAAAATTGACACCTCAGTAGCCTCCAATCATGGCTTGAACAAGAACACAACAAAATGGCGAAAAGGAAGACCCAAGAAGCTAACATTTGCCGTAAATAAGCACATCGGGAGGATTGACTGTATGAAGAACAACATCATCTTGGACAGCAACATCATCCACAAGACAACAGCAAAGAAACTTGTGAGTTTGTTGATAGCTTGAACCTTGGCCATGAGGTAGAAGCACGAGACGCCTTCATTCAAGTAAAGTTTAATGTTACTTAATGCCCTCGCCTGCAGGCAAGGAGAGAGCGACAGTCCCGCTGCACTTTAAACCTTTTACTGAAGGGGACAAAAAGTCAAACAGGCTCAAACTCATGCCAAGAGGCTCACACGCAGACATAGCAGCCAACCCGACTACAGATCCTGAAGTCACTCACTGAAGCCATGCCCCTTCAAAGCCCACACCCAGCACATGGATACTACAGTATGTAGAATTCCACTTTAAAGTTGGGTTCTTTCATTACATTCTCTTTTATTATTCTGTGCTGTTTTTATACAGTACAGTGCAATTTTTTTCTATTAAGTATACCTAAATAAACAAGTGGTAGTGTTTAGGAATGGATTAATGACATTTCAAATGAATTAATCTTCTAAATCAGGGTATGTATGGTAAGGTGTGTCTGTATATAAGCTTTTGACATCTACTATGGATGGCGACGCCTGCTTCCAAACCCCAGGTAAAAGCAAGGGTTGACTGTACATCACTTTATTTGAATTTCACATTCAAAGCGGTACGATTCCTGCAGCATCATCACCCGCATTGTTAACTGTTATCATGTTAGTGGTATTTCAATGTTTTCATCCATCCATCCAGTTTCTGATCCGCTTATCCTCACGAGCGTGCTGGAACCTATCCCAGCTGTCTTTCGGGTAGTAGGTGGAGGACACACTGAACTGTTTTCATGATTTTCAAATTAAAAATCCATTATGCGGTTGTCATTTATACGCTTTAAATTGAAGACTGCTTCATTGTTTTTTCATTTTACAAATATAAGTGGTCAACTTATTTTTATGTTTCTATGACTTTAAACAACGTACAAGTATTAATTGAGGCAAATGACCCAGGAGCTGACTATCTATTTAACCTCTATTGATCCAAGTAGGATTTGTTTTGCAGCTGTATAAACAAAATGAAAGAAAGGAAAATACAAATCCGTAGAGAATATGAAATGCACAGTCAAGATTAATTGTATCTGTGAAATTAAATGTTGAAGTTCCAGTTCTATTTTCTATACGGGAGGGCAAACTAACACGCCAGAATAAATTGTGTTCCACTGTATTTAGTAAAGCAGCTTAAATGTAAATTAGACTTAAAAAATACAGGCAGCAACCCAGAGGAAAATAAATCCGTGGTGTTGCAATATAAGTGATATATTTCGAAGAATAAAGACAGTACCTGATTAACACATTTATGTGGATGGACGGTAGAGTTAATAACCGATTTCACAAAGCTTCACATGTTCAGTTTCAATGTAATTTTTTTTACGTTTTTAAATGTATTTTTTCTAAATATTTTTTTTTTCAGCTAAACAATAAACTGAATTACTTATTAGCGATCTTGTTACAGTTTCCAGCCATTTGCAGGTGAACTGGTGAAGTGGAGAATGTTATTTTACAGTGAATGTATTTATTTATCCTTTTTGGGTCACACCCGGACTAATGCTGCTTGAAGTACCGGTACATTGGAGGTTGTGGTATTTTGTTTTCCAAGGCAGACAGAAAGACATCTTTTCATTTCAATCAAAAGGATGTGCGCTGACAAGATTGATTGTCGCGCTGACAATGTCTGCCGAGATGACAGCAATAAATCACTTTATCTCATGTCATTACATTCATTTTTTTTTTTTTTAATGTTAGGTTGGTTCATGCATTAGCAAAGAGAGACCTGGGTGCTAAAAACATAATATTCAAGTTTGACAGCTTGTCAGAGCAGTGAGACAAGACTAATTACAGCCTTGTCTTCCCCGGGGGAGCAAAAAAGTCCGACCTTGTGTTACTTACATCTAATCACTCTGACGTGACAGGGTGAGCCATCCCGTTGCCAAGTCTCTCAAAATATCAGCCATGTGTGAAAGCAGTCACCTGCTGAACTGATGCTTTGACTTTTGTTTTTTGTTTCAGTTGTCCTGCAAAAAAAAAAAGTATCTGCGACGGCTTATCAACGCCCACAAACCAACAGTATGAAGCGCAATTAGACATCAACAGCTATTAAAGCTCATTTGCAGTATCAACATAGTATTTCACAAACTATGCACATTCTGCTGTGGATCGGGCGGACGATAAAGACCCTCCTTGGAGATTGGGCCAAATGGCTTAATTTCGGCTTTTCAGACTCACCGATAGTGAGCTGTGCTTGTGCCTTAGGTGCTCCCCTTTTTATGCCGCTTAGCCGTGCGCTATCTCAGCCTGAGATCAGAACACGCCAACAAAGAGTCAGCGTTCGTATCGACAAATAGATCCCGAGGTCAACGGGGGGTATAGAGGTGGGTTGGGTGGGGGGGTTCAAGCTGGAGTTGTTGAGTCAGGCCAGAATGCCTCATCAGTGCCACGTTTTATTATGTTGTAGGTCCATTGCAAGCGCGATCTCTGAGTGTGTGGCATTGTGGAGGACATCCAGATGGTTAAGATGGAATTCCCTGATTGTTATTGAGAGCTGAATCCAACCGGTCCTGAAGTGATCGCTATCAACCGGCGCTCCTTGAAGCACACAGCTATTCATTAAAGATGCTTATCGCACGGGGCTGAGGTGAGAGAAAGGTTTTCGAGGGCAAATCACTTGGTTGCATCTAAGGCAGGCCAGGTTGACATCAATCTACGCAATTAAAGAGACTTCAAACAATATCCGCGGGCATCGTTTTTGGCTTTTCACTGCCGTTGGGAGGAAAATACAAGGCTGGTGTGTCGCATATTTTAGCATGCACGCGCGAATACAGAAACAAGTTCCTTCACACAAAACTAAATACCGCGGCATTGAACAGGAGATCAAGGCAACCCTGCAGGAATTAGACACATCCAACTACCTTTGGAACAAAGTGTAGCGTGAGCCAGCGATTATCTCTGTGAATGTCACCTCATATTTCATTTAATATGAAAACTGATTGGCAGCTTTCAGGTGTCTAAGTTTTCGTCTATCACCGTACGTTTGTTGCATCTGGTCTTGGTTGGTCATTTGTATGCTCGAATAAGCCGTTTCCTTGAGTTACATCGGTTTTGCTCCTACCTGTTATGACTATACCTTCATTAGAATGTCCGTATGCGCACGCCTAATCTGACACCAGGAAGTGAGCATGTCTCCGTAGGTGGCAGGACTCAGCAGCAGAGGGCTCCCTTTCCACGCAGAGTAATTGCTTCGATATTGCTTAACACCCAAATAAACAGATTTAAATTTGCATCACTCATTTAGGGCAGTTCTTTCGAAGTGAGTCCGGCGCACCTGAGAAGTTGGTGACTAAGCGTTACACCTGCTGCAATCAGGTCTAACTCTTGCATTCGGTAGTATAACACGATTTGGGTGAGTTCGATCTGGGCAGACAGGTTCTGCGCTCCACATATCTGTGTGGTGGATGTCGTGGTATTTCATAAATAAATACGGGCATGTATTACACACTCTCAGTCACTGTAGAATTAAATTCAATGAATGCATCATTATTATTATCAGAATTATTATTAGTATTAGTAGTAGTTGTAGTATTTTTATTTGCCATGTCAAGGACTGCGCCTCTCACATGCCTATTTGAATGATGTCCAAGTTCACTGGCTGGGTCCTCCGAAGGCCGCATTTTCAGTCGCGGGACCTCACTTCCGATGCGACTAGACTTCACGTGGTGTCCAAATTCACATGAAGCCTGTCCAAATTCGCCAAGCTTTATGGAGGCTAGATGAGGGGGAGCCATTGAATGCGTCGGAGGACGCAGCCTGCGAATTGTCTTTCTTGAATTTGAAAACCACGTGCGGTCGAACTGACAAAAACGGGGCCTTTGGAGGACACAGCCAGTGAATTGGGACCCAGCAACAGACAAGTCGCTCACATTCACACCTCTGGACGATTTTGAATCTTCAATGAAACGTAACCTTAACATGTTTTTGGAATGTGGGAGAAAGGCAAACTGTGAACCCCGAACAGTTTTGTATTTTTATTGTTTGCGATATTTGCTGCTGAGGAGTTCCCCTGCCATTCATCTTCCTGTGGCTGCGCACAACGGACTAGCAACTCAAACTTTCAGCCACTTGCGATGGCTACTGATGTTGAAGCTTTCAAGAAGAAGAAAAAAGAGGAAGCATCAATCCTTCTGGTTGAAAAAGCAAGACCTGTGTAACCTAAGCATTGTGGAAACCTTCAGCAGCCTGCAGTATTATCTGGACAAACTAATATTTACTTCGGGACAGCGCAAACACACTCATTGACCCGGGCCTTTATTCAGCGCTCTGGCATTGTTGATGGATTAACTCAAATGTTGAAATCTAACTTCAAATCTTCATCTCAGTTTGATCTGAAGGATTCCCTTTTGCGGGGGCCATCGGGTACTTAAAAAGGAATTAAGGCAAAGTTGGAAGCAAACAACATCAACTCGTGTTGACCCCAGGAATGAGAATCAAGCAAGGGTTGTGCCTTCACGTCACTGATCAGCTGCTGCACTGTCACTGCACACATTATCATGATCACAAACCTCCCACAAGGATGGAACAAATCAACAGCCGCCTGTTTCTCTCTCTCTTTTTTTTTTTTCTAAGCCATGTTCAGAGGAGTAAGAGATTTGCTGCAGTTTAAACATGAAAAAGGCAAAATAACGAGTTGGCCTAAAGTGTGACCACAGTGTGGTGAATCTGTGTTTGGGTCAGGTCTGCTTTGAATAAAAACTGATCCGCCCCCACCCCCCTAAATGTAGTCTCCAAAATTACACACTCTTAAGAACATTGTAGGAATGCACAAGGCTTACAGGTCTTCCTACTCACCAGTGTGTAATGAGAAACCTCTTGTCCAAGGGGTCGGTCAAGAAGGCAAACACCTGCAATGATGGGACAGGGGGACTTCCTTCAGCTCCCTTTAAGCTCCCTATCAACACCTAATTGACAAATTAGATTCCTGTGACATGCAATTAGAGGATAAAAGTATACATTGCTGCTCCCAATATGAAATTCAAATGCAGAAATGGAGGATCAGATGTCAATCAAAAATAATTTATATAACCTTTTTATTCCTAATTAGCATTGTCAGCTGATCGTGACTATAAAAGCTGAGTATTCTATTAAAGTTTGGCTGGGGTGGGTGTGCTGCATTACTAAATCCAAATATTGATTCTCTCAAAACATTTACAGCGGAAAAATGTGATGAACTGAAAAGCAATGACACAGCGATTCTGTGACGAAGGGGCCCACAAAGCAACCAATCAGATTGCTGTGAAGTAAACCTTATTTGCAACTCTGCGACATATCTGCTTTGTGTTTCAGGATTGCTATGATAGGCCATGATCAATGAACAATCAATATACAGTCAAACCTCGGTTTTTGGACGTCTCGGTTCTCGACCAATTCAGCTTTCGACCAAATATTTCGAGTTTTTTATGCCTCGGATAATGAACAAATTTCGGTTCTCGAATGAACTGAGCGCGCTTGAATGCACCATTTGTCTCCTCTCGCCTTCCTTACACGAGGAAGTGGCGCTTCCTTGTGTTGCTTTCCATTGTGAGCAGATGTTTTCAGTAAACATTTGTATTTTAAAAAGAGCGTGGTTTCGGTTTTCGAACAATTTCGGTTTTCGAACAGCTTTCTGGAACGGATTATGGACGAAAACGAGACAAAGGTTTGACTATATATGTACTTTTCATTCATTCATTTTCCGATCCGCTTTATCCTCACAAGGGTCGCGGGACGTGCTAGAGCCTATCCCAGCCGTCTTCGTGCAGTAGGCGGGGGACACCGGTTGCCAGCCAATCACACTGCTATATGTATTATTATTACTATTATTATTATTATTATTATACTATGCATGTCTTTGTTTTTCTTTTATTTCCAATGAACTTCAAACAAGCAAAGGATACAAAAAAAAACAACACATTTAAACCTTCCATCCAACAGCTCTAACATTAAATTGCTACTATTCCCACCTGAGAAGAGAAAACTTAGTTTTAGTCTGATGATGTGTGGTTTGTTATTGTAACAAAATGTAAATTGGCACGGTGGAATATTTGTATGCGGGTTTTTGCTTTTAATGGCCAATTTGGGATTGCCCAAAAGTCACACTGAGTGAAACGGAAACCCCGAGTGTGCTTGTTTGTTTTCTCCTGCATGCATGTGTCAGGCAGATGACATTGGGTTTCACTTATGAAGTAGCTGAAACCTTGTTAACTTAGTAATGGATAGGGATACATCCTCCTCATTATTGAGCCACTCAGAGCAGGAAGAAGAGAAAAGCACTTCCTCTTTCATCTTGACACTCACCTTTTGTCTGTGTGAGCTACTGATGCTGTCAGTGGGTGAAGCTCATTTGCCATTTCCCATATCGCCTCACATTCGCAAACGCCTCAGATTCACAAACGTGCATAAAATGCTTTAAGATCTCACTATTATAAAATGCATACAGTGATCCTTCTCTCTAATGTGGTCCACTTTCCGCAGCTTCGCTGTTTCACGGATTTTTTTAGTGCAGTTTTTTTAATGCTTTTAAACAGTGAATTGCGTTCTGCATCCTGATTGGCTAAGGCACTGACCGACGTGAACAGTCCAACCTCGTACTAACTATTAAGAATATTATTTTACAGTACAGTATTTCCAAAAACTATGAAAGTTATTTGTTGAAAACGTTTGGGTTTTTTGTGCTTGGGCCTGAAAACAGGTTTTGGTCTTTGGATTAATTGTACACATAGTTCAGTATTGTATAATAACTGTAAAAAAAATCAAGCTCACTACTTCACGGATTTCACCTATCACTGGTTCTTTTTGGAACGTAACCCCCTCGATAGACGAGGGATTACTGTATTGTATCAGTTGTACTGACATTTTACATTTTCCTAAATTCCAAATGGGCATATCTGATCTTACTGTACAGTGAAAATGAGTGAACATTTGACACTCAAACTCGATGCCTCTGCTTTTATGAATCAAAGACATTTTTCTACCTTAAATACAGACATGTTAAACTTTTTTTTTCCCATGCACATCAATGGCATGTCTAATTAGCTTTCCATGTTCCATGATGTTTGATTTACGATCAACTCTCGTAGCTCGAGCAAGTGGAAGTGAACCCAAAACAAAACAAAAACAAAAAAATGTATATACATGTTGTACTCACCTTAAACTAATCAAATGATGGTGACAAACATTCAGAGTGAGGTTCTACTTCAAACGAAGAAAAACAAATATTTCAATTTCATTGTCAAAATACTGTGTGTACATAACATACACCCCAAAAAATTAAAAGGTGACATATGCATATCGATAGACAATACTTTTTAAAATGTTGTTATTATTAATATTATTAATAATAATTCTTATTAATATTAATAATAATAACAATAATAATAATAGTCAGAGAGAGCATAAAAATGCTCATAGGTGGTGCAGCCCTGGTTATTAAAAAAAATTGTAGGGTTGATGTCGTGATGCAATTAAATTGGCATGGATTATTCATATTTTGCTATTTTGCCTCATCCATGAAAAGTGGGCATCCATTCTATAACATATAGGGCACCATGAACTCACTTTAGTTTCTATTGTGACGTTTTTTTCCTCTTTAACTGGCATTTGTTGGCATCACACACAAAAAAAGGGGAAAAAAACGCACACAAGTAAGAAAAAAAGCAAATGCAAAGCATGCCGGTGATGTTTTGCTGCTCACTGATCTTAAGTCTCCCGACATCTCATGACATCATACATGATGGCTGTTTCGAACAAATGGGCTTCCTTCAAGGCGCATTCTGAAATGGTTCCCTCGGGAGTGTTCGTCTTTCAGTGTTAAACTGTCGAGTATTTTCATGTCATCGTGATGTCATAAGTGCAGCTGTGCTCTCTTCCAGTGCGGTGGCTGTATTAGAACTTGCATTCACTTTCAAGTCATGTTTTCGCCATGCCAAATTAGCAGCCAGCCTTTGGGTCAATGCTGTGTGTGAGCGCTGAGATGGGAAAGTGCGTGTTTCTCCACAACTGGCCGCACACTGTCATCTTCAAAGCGTGGCCTTTTTTTTTTTTTCTTGCTCTCTGGCTTGCAGATCCTGGCTGCTCACGAAGAAGGAAAACAAAAATATTGGCTGTTCGACTCCGATTATACTGTCAATGTGGGGACAGTCAGACAGTTTTATACATGTTTTACTGCATCCCGGATGTTTCTAAAGTCAATAGGTCATGTAAGTTAGTGTTTATTTAGACTTGAGCTTGTCCAACGTACCTTAAAATATGAGAGTTGATGTGGGCTGGCTGCTCCGTCTGGCACTGTTGTCACAACCAGCTAAGGTGTGGCGGCAGCAGGGCACAGTGGAAAGCTTGATTAATGACCTCCACTGTTGTTTACCTTTTACCTTTTGTTGCATTATCTCTTCGACTCACGACATAGTGGTACAACTCACCGCTGATCCCACTGAGTACATGAAGTATTTAACAAGACCCAAAACAGGTTCTGCAAGCATCCTTTCGGTTGATCATGAAGCTTCAAAAATTCTTATTGGGCTAGATTGAAATCTCGATTGTGGGAAAGTAGACAATTCATTCATTTCATTCACGAGGCTTTATATTTTTTTATTGTGAGTTTTATATGTTTGAAATGTCAACAGCCACAAATAATTTTTGGATTTCAATGATCAACCATTTGTGCCTTTTAAACAATAACAGACAGTTTATAGCTTTTGATTTCTGGCCGCACTCTGGCAAAAGTTTGTGATTGATTTTTTTTTTTTTTAGATTTAATTCTCCTGTTCAGTACATTCTGAATGGAACTCATTGCCCCTAGTGCTTGAAATGCAAGTGCTATTTTGGAGAGTATTTTGAGCAATGATCAATACTGCATTAATCCGTCTTCCGTACCAGAAACATTTATCTACTCACTTCAAGATTTCAACCATGTTTCACACAGAACTTTACTTCATATAGCGCAGACATAGTTGCTTTACCACTTGCGTATTTGTAACAAGCGTCATCACGTTATTATCACCTAATAATCATTTGAGCCAGAAAGTGTAGGTAAAGGCAACCCTTGACTGCAAAGCCGCAGAGCATTTTGCAAGCGCTCACATGTAGTAACACACTATATGTTTCAAAATACTTGAAATAAGTTACAGATGGCCGTTTTGGCAGAACAATAATGTAACATGTCAGCGTAGGTTCTTCTTGTCTGTACTAAAAATGCTCCAAACAAGGTCTGTGTTTGATTGTCAAATTGTCCAAAAAAAAACGACTTCGGTGTTAACAGTACATATTAGTTTTACAATGAGCTCAACAGTTCAATGAGCTTGTTCTCTTGATGGCCATGTTGTTGGCTCTACCAAAGACCAAAAACTGTGCCGGAACCTTTTGAGATCAATTCATGTGAAATGACACGTTTCCATTTGCAAAGTCAAATGTCATCGTGTCGCGTCTCGGCCCGTTTTGGCTCACTGAAGCATCCGGTTGATGTGGTGAGCTGGCGGTACAAGTAGGAACATGGTGAAGACACATTTATCATCCTGCAGACTCCAAGAGCTGTAACACTGCCTGCTTGGAAATGTTGGGCATAGTCAGTCGGAGTTGGGGGGGCCAGGGGGGTGGAGAAAAGAATAGTAAACAACTTATAAATAGCATAGCATGAATAAGTGAATCGGGGAAAATGAGTAATTGACCACTTCCAAAGTCACCTCACATCATTACTGATCATGTCCAAGAAGATATGAATGGATGTGATAATGTGTTCACTGCACTGTTCTATGCGCTTGCACATAACGTAACCTATTCCTCGAGCTCCCTACAGTCGGTCACAACTTAAAGCTGGCAGCAACGAGCAGAAGTCAACTTGTCAACCGCTTGATAAAAGTCGACTGTACGTTCCAATGTTTGCATGCCCTGTTGCCATAGTAAATCCATTCATTTGAAACTTAAGACGTGAGAGAGATGTACGGACACGCGCCGTCTTTGTAAAGACATTGTGACGCTAGGCCAACTCTTTCTCTTTTTCCAAGATGTGTCTCACCTGACGTACTGTAGCTGTCCTGAGATGATCTCTGGTTTGCTTTTTAAACAGTACAAAGAGAAGTTTGAGCTCGGGGCAGTGCTACACCCAACAGTCCAAGATCATGACAAATGCATTGAGTCTTATCCCCTGAAAAGTGTGAACTACATGATATGAACTGGATATGTGGTCATTTGCAATTGATTTGTAGGCCAGTACTTGCTTTTTTGGAGAACTTGTCATTTTTGATGGCTGGAGAGTTTGTGTCTGGTCAGTTTTAAAATCCCTTACAATGACAGACGTCTATCCTTTGGTAAAACAGTAGCGTGAACCTCGATTTTCCAACGCAAAGTGTTCTGAGATAAAACTTTTACTTTGTTCATATTTTAAGATATCTTCATTTTCTACAGCGCCTGTCTTCATGGGGGACACGGCTGAGCTGCATGGAACCAGGTCACCACCCAATCGCAGGGTGCAAGGAGACAAATAACCATTGACACCTTTGAGCACGCCCTAATTGGCCAGTATGGAACATTCTCGGTGTTCCACTAGGGGGCGCTACTTCAGCACGCAGCTTCGTTTTAAAACCAGCAAAGAAATTGCTTTTATAGACCTAATCAGATGCAGAGTGACTAACCTGGAACGAAGTTAATTTTCCCACTTGGTTGGCCGAGTTTACAGACTGTTTGGGCCACCATTTTATGCACAATGCAGATGAATGGATAATACATGCATTCTATTTTTGTATTTAAAAGTGTGTTCAAACTCAAAGTGTTGATGAAATGCATGAATGTAACAGAAGAGCGTATAAAAAAAACCTTTAAGTTCAGCAATGCATTTTGTGGGTCGAGAAAAAAAACAACCTCTGGTGTTCATTTTAGAAACATGCCAACATTTTTTTAGGCGCACCCCCTATATATCCACCCATCCATTATCTGATCCACTTATCCTCACGGGGGCCGCAGGCAGGTTGGAGCCTATCCCAACTGTCTTCGAGTAGCAGCACCCTGAACAGGTTACCAGCCAATCACAGGGTGCCCTCACACTCACACCGAGGGACAATTTAGTGTCTTCCATCAAACTGCCATGCATGTTTTTGGAAAGTGGGAGGAAACCGGACTACCCGGAGAAAACCCACACAGGCACGGGAAGAACATGCAAAAACTCCACACAGGAAGTCCGCACCCCATGACCTATGCATTGTGAGGCTGACGTGCTAACCAGTCAACCGACCACTGAGCTGCCCCCACCTCTCATATATATATATATATATATATATATATATATATATATACAGTCAAACCTCGGTTTTCGTCCATAATCAGTTCCAGAAGGCTGTTCCCGAAATTGTTCAAAAACCGAAACCACGCTCTTTTTAAAATAAAAATGTTTACTGAACACGTCTGGTCACAATGGAAAGCAGCACGAGGAAGCGTCACTTCCTCGTCTACCCGAGGAAGCGTCACTTCCTCGTGTAAGGAAGGCGAGAGGGGTCAAATGGTGCATTCAAGTGCGCTCAGTTTGTTCGACAACAGAAATTTGTTCGTCATCCGAGGCATAAAAAACTCGAAATTTTTGGTCGAAAACCGAATTGGTCGAGAACCGAGACATTAAAAAACCGAGGTTTGACTGTATATATAAAATCAACGTTTTTTGCCCTCGCCATGTGCAGTAAGTCTATATTTATAGGGTTAAGGAAATGTTAGAAATAGTTCTCATTGTAATGCAGAGCAGTTTTATACTAGTGCAAACTACAACCACAATACAATACCTTAATTAATACTTTATTTCAAAATCAATTAAGCCAGTCGTCTAAGTCAATAATGCCTGAGCAATATCTTTGTAAAGGGAGACTATTATACAACTTTTACATATTGAACCCCAATAGGTTGTGCAGTTTTACCTAAATTATGCCCAGAATTACTTCATAGTTAAATTTGTTTTGCACGAATGTGAAGGTGCACACAATATTACAGAGGCACTATGTTCCTTTTCTCGAAACGAGTAGGAAACATCCATCTCAACGGCCCACCTGCTGTCCACCCAGCACAGAGAACACAGTGGGGGGTATCACAAGTGCCCCTGATTGATGATCATAGGTCCCGCAGGAAGTAACCCCGCCACCATGAAGGAGTGTTTTCTGAACCCCAAGTGGTATCCGGGAAAACATGAGCGACTTCAGTCAGGGAGCATGTGCATGCTCATCAGCCGTGCTAATGTTTGGACTTAGTGAGTCTCGTGGGGCTTTGCTGCCAAAAGGGGAGGAAAGGAATCAGGGGCAACAAAACACACCATAGAGAGGACCCCCAAATCTTACAACCTGCCATAAAATTGGAACAGTGGGACATTTCCATGAGCGACCCGACCAGAACTATTCATACAAATAATAAGCAGAGGAAAATACTTTTAAATGATAAATCCATGTAATTCAGAGGTCATACTGTATGGCAACAGATTATAATGTTATGACCTAACATTACGTATAGCCTACTCTAAATATTGTGCTGGTCATTTAATGTCCAATAATTACTTCGACACACACACTCATTGTAAGATACCGGTATGTAAAGTCATACAGAGTGACATATTGACATGTATTGTAATAATATTCCAGTATTCTGTCTATGTCATTTCAATCACTATGAAAATCATTCTGGAATGAGCACAGCCCAGTCGCTTCATATGGCAGATTGTTTATACATATAATGTCCTATATCATCTAATTTCCACAAATGTTACAGAACAAGAAACACAGAGCAATGAATATGTTATTTTTTAGTTTTGTTGTTTTTTTTAAATTGCAAACATGCATCATTTATTTGCGACTGCTCTTGTCCACTTTGGGGTCCCAGGCGATCTGGAGCCTATCCCATCTGACTTTAAACCAGAGACTAGTTGCCAGTCACTTTCAGGACCCACAAAGACAAATATCCACTCACACTCACACATCCATAATTCAGAGTTTTAATCGAACCTATTATGCCTGTTTTTGGAACATTCGAAGAAGAGAACCTATGCAACCATTGGGAGGATGTTCCATCACAATACAGGAGGACCTGAGAAGCTAACCAGTATTTCAATGTGCTGCCAGAAATTTTAAACTGTATAGACAGTTTTAACCCTTTTGTGCACCGTGCAACCTGATAACATGATAAGCCATCCACAGACCAAAGGGCAACTCTATATTTTGTAATATGTCTAAACTCAATAAATAAATAAAAACACGATCAGATGGGCTCTTCACTCCTTCGCAAACGCGTCTGCAGTATAACGTCGTTATGTAACGGCCTGATTTATTTCACAATCTAGATGACGACAGCAATGGGTGGGTTGGCCAAACACATTCTTTCCTGACCACACAGTCCTCCTTTAATTCACAACCATCCATGTTTGTTTGCAGAAGAAAAGGCCAACACCTCATGTGGATTTTTCATCGTACTTATTATTTTATTTGGATTTTTTTTTATTCAGTTGCTTTTAATGTATTTTACAACGGTGGGGGGGAGGTGAGGGGGGGGGGGTTGTCTTCATTTTTTAATGCTTCATTTTAGTTGAGTTGTATCAGTTTGTGAGTATTTGTTTTATTCATTTATTTATGATTTTGTTTAAAATGTATTTAATATGGAGCATGTGTCAAATGAAGATAAAAAAAGGTCACTCATTTTTGCGTAGTAATGTAAACTACAATTTTCAAACTACTGTTTGAGCTTCCTTCTTCACTATGGACATACAGTGATACCAAAATAAAGGCATTTAAAATAATCCCTGAAAGCTCATGTGTGATATTTATTGCCAAAGACAAAAACTGAGGGCATTTTGCTGTATTTTATAGTAGTTTTACAAAGTTCCACCAACTTCAGACATAGTTTCAGTTTGTTTTTTACAAAAACTTTTTTCCGTTTATATTTTATTTTCTTAACAAAAATGCTTGTGCAATTTTAGTTGTGGTTTTTTTTCATTCGTTTTTCTTAACTATAATAACCTTACTCATTACATGCTTATAATGCTTTGGGTGAAAAAAGAAAAACATGTAAACTCCCTTCCATCAAGTATTTTCAGCCTTTTTGTAAACATTTGAAATGCAATGAAAAGAGACTCTGTTCACTACAAATAACACTGGCATATAGAAACGAGCATAACTGTAGCTGTGTCATCACATAACAAGCCCTCATAAATGGTGAGCAAGTCTATTAAAAGGTTCAGAGAAGACCGCAGCCCAAGCAGAGATGTTTAAGAGGAAAGGCGTTATGGGGGAAAATGCTTATAAGTTATATTCTGGAATTTCAAGGGTCTTCGTGTAAGTAGATTTGTTGTATTTGCTGCAGCGGCACACCTTCAGCCAACTTGCCCATCACCCCTTCGATTCCCATCATGGCAGCTTTCATTACAAGTCAGATAACATCAGTGGAGTCGCCGAGGCTGTGCACAACTCTGGAGAAAGGTGGGGTGGTTACACCTGAGTGCTCCTCCAGCTAAGCACCCATATAATAACCAACAAATATTATAATTCCAGGAAACTCTCAAATTAGGCCCTGCTCTATTGGCCTAAATAAATCTGCAGGTCATTAGAAAACAGTCCAACATCAACAATTAATGTCTGGGGCCAGAAAATAGTTCAGGCCCCGAAAGCGATGACCTGTTTTTTTCTTTTCTTAAGATTTTTGGGACTCTCTCTATGTGGTTTATTAATTTTACAATAAACTGTAAAAACATAGGGCAATCTCATAACTATTGTAGGGGTATATTTTTAACATTAAAATGACATTATATAAAATATATTTGTAAGTAGAGCTTTGGCAAATATTCAATATTTTTTCATTACTGCAGAATGGAGTTGAGGGCAGAAATGAAGACACGCTTCACAGCTTTTTTTTTTTATCATTGACAAACTGGACATGCAGAACTCTTTTTTTGTTTCTTTTTAATGACAAAATATTTGTATTTTGCAGAGCACCCACACATTCATTCAAACTTACATTCATAAGGCCACAAAGCCTGTTTTGGCTTTACTGCATCCACAACATGAAGCGAGGCCCGTGTGTTTGGGTTCAGACTTACTAGAGTTGAAATGAGTTCAGTTAAATCTGATTATGGAGCTGGTAAAAGTCCCGGTTATGATGATGAGGTAGGGAGACTGAGTCCATGCACACTGTTCAAGTCTTGGTCATGGTGATGCTGCTTGCTCAGCGGACTGGGGGGTTTTCTTTCTCCTGAAATAAAAAATGTCAAAAAAATATATAGAGTACTGTATATAAATATTTACTACGTGTTTTGCTGTTCAACATAGTTTTCTGTATGTTGATGTATCAGGTATAGGGGCTCAAGTAAGGATATGAATTGCTTTAAATTTAAAAGTGTACTATAGCATTCACTGATAATAATTACACTATTAATCAGTTTTTACAGATACAGGAAGAAAGATAGACTTACATATTTGTTTATATATACAGCATATAAATATATGATAGTATGCTGAGGCATCAGTAATGTCTAATTCATATACAGTATGTCTTTCAATACCAATGCAAGCTACAGTCATATTAATAAACATTGCGTTAAATCAACATCTCTAGTGATGTCAGTCAAAATAGAAAATTATAATCTCTGTGACGGCACAATTTGATAAAATTGTAGCTGTACCTTTAAAAAAAAAAAGTGGCGATGAATGCGCTAATTCTGGTTGGCTAATTATAACGTAATTTCGTCATGATTTCTGCTGCAGACATTGTTTATGTGTCACATGTGTTCATTTCTAGACTCAGCTATGGCTCCACCATAATGTACCTTCTCGGGCGTGGTGCTTGAAGGCCATCGGAGAGTGGATCTCCCCCGCGTGCATGCTCATCCCGCTGCCCGGGTGAGACAGGGCCGGGCTCTGCGGCTGCCAGTGGTGGTGACCCGGGGCCACGTAGCCGCCCGCTGGGCCACTGTACACCCCGTATTGGTTTGTTGGGGAGTACGCACACGCCGAGACATAGCTGGACAGTGTGGAGGACGGCTGTGGAATATGCACGCATGTGCAGGAAAAAAAAAAGTTTGCTGTAACGTCAACGGAGTTGAACTGAGCTGCTCTCATAGCACTGTAGCATTGGATATGTGATCGAATATTACAACAAAGCGTCGTTTATGGTAAATTGTTACCTGTGCGTATTTTATGTCAGCATCAATGGCTGATTTGTCAATGCCGTTGACTGAGTGAGCCGCAGGGAAAGTTGTTCGATTGACGCTGCTCCACTCCTCCATTTTAGTCGGATACCCCTCCGTTCCAGCGATGGCTGATTAAAAAAAAAAAAAAGATAAAATAAATAAAGTAAGTTTACGTTGTTCAGAAAAAAAAACGCAAAAGGCGACATTTCCATTCATTAGCATTTTATTTCTATAAATCACGTGCATCACAACGCCGTCTGTCAACGACGCGTAATTCAGTTTGATAAATCTGGAAACAAATTCGAAAAACGTTTTACAATAAGTATTATTATTATTGGTAGGGAAAAAACACGATACAGCAATCTGATTCACTGGTACGAAGCGAAGATTAATCGTATAAAAATACATTTTAACGACAGGCGTGATTAACGCTTCAGTCTAAAATGTATTGTAACATATGTCTTTATTCACTGACTTTACAGGTCTAAAGGGAAAAAAAAAACTCTATAACGAGCAGTTGTGGGATTAGGGGGGGGGGGGTCGAGCTGGTGAGGAAGGTGTTTGCACACACGTCATGCGTGAAAAGGCCCATTGAAAGTGGCCTAATGGACACATTGTCCTCCCGCCGAACAGGTTGTGTCGAAGAAAAGTAGTTAGTCGCACCGCGGGCGGTGTCGTGCTCACCTGCGGGGTCCATGAAGGCTCGGATCCCGAGGATGTTGCTGACGGTGTGCGCAGAGGGCCAGGCCCTGGAGATGCTCACGTGTCCCGCCGTCATCGGCACCCCAGGAGGGGAGCCCATCTTGGTGGCAGCCGGCGACATGGTGTTGGAGTAGGAGTACGGATAAATGTGGTTGTAAGGGAGGCCGGCCTGCGCCGAGGCTTGCTTGCCGCCTTCGTACTGGCCGGGCTGGGACAGATTTCCAATCTTGTTGCGTAATATCCTACTGATGGAGCTCACCGAGGGCACGTTGTATTTATCGCAAACGCCGTCCGCTAAAAGTCTGTCTCGGATCTCCCATGCAAAGATCCCGGGGTCGTTCTGTTTGTATTCCCTGATGTTTTTCACCACGTTGGGCGTCGTGACTCGAGGTTTGCTGCCGCCGATTGCGCCCGGTAAAATGGAGCCCGTTTCGTTGTACCGCGCCAGGATCTTGCTCACGCAGCCGTGCGAGACGCGCAGCTGCCGGCTTATATCGCAGGGTCTGATCCCCAGCTGGGCCAGCTCCACTATTCTCAGACGAATGGCGTTGGGCAGGGGTCTTCCATTCACGAACACACCGCCCAGTTGGTTCACCTCTCCATAGGTTTGCTCTGCGCCACACACGCACAATGAACTTCAACAAAAACAATTCGAATAATCTTTTCCACACAGATAATTTTGAAGTCATAAAAAATGTAGGCTTGCAAAAACCTAACAGTGCAGGGAGTGGATTTTTTTGATTATTTGGTCCTCCAACTTTCGTGTTGAGGAAAAAAAAAGGCGTTCCTTAAACATATGTCTACTCTCTATAAAGATCGTTGAAGATCAAAAAACATCACCGTTGTTGTCATTGTGTCATTTTATAAAGATAATTGTACTGGCATAGATGCTGCTTTCTCAACTTGACTAAAGTGTACATATATTAAGCGCACGGTGGGCAATGTTTGGATTTTTTACGCAGGCGTGGTGAGCGTGGACATGCTTCCATAAGATTCAAAGCAGCGAAGCGTACAGTAAATAAGATGCAGCCTTACCCATTTGCCTCTTTACGCTCCGTAAACACGCGAGCCTTCTTTAGATGGCGGCAGTGAACGCACACACCGAAGTGGAACAACGAAAAATAGTCCACTTTGAGCTGCAGCGCGCGATGTTCTTCGATCGTCTTTCAGACGCGTGCAATAAAGGTGGCCACCAAAAGTGATCTTCATCCGATAAAAGCAAATTGAAGTTATCCCGGGGAGTCTGGTCTTAGCTGGAATTAATTTGACGCGTCCTCTCCACGTCAATCGTTGCTGTTCTACGCAGAGGTTGTGCTTGGGTTTCATTGGTCGCGCAGAGCTGTGCGAGGCTGTCAGCCAATGCAAACCTCATCCGGTTGGATTTGTGCAGCCTCCTTGAGTATTTTGCATAGGGGAAGTGGCAGAAAGGGGAAACGTTTCATCCAACATGCAGCCTCCCGGTAAGAACCTCAAGCATATACAGTACATGCACATTATATTTGCGCAGGTATGGCAGGGGGATCAAACTGATTGGAGAAAAAAATAGCGGGATTTCCATTTGGACAAATAAAGCGGATTAATAAGGTGTTCTAAAAATGTAATTGCTAAAATGTCATCAATAACACAATTTATTAACTATGCTTGTTGAAACTCTACGTGTAAGATGTTTCCAACGGAATCGGCTGCCTTACTAAAATATTACTAATTTTACTAATACTACTAATAGCCTGTATTTGGTGCAATTCGCAACTTGCAATTGCAACGCATTTAAAAAAATGTATAGATAAATGAAAGAGAATGACAAACGAGGGTGCATGTCACATCCGAAAATAATTGCACATGCTGCGTGTGCAATTATTTGTGGACGTTTTGATAAAATAAATTTTCAGTTACAAATCATATTTATTGTGTTTATTACATTTTTGGGGGGCTTTATTCTACAGATAATTAGTCGGACTGCAGAGGCTCGTGCTGCAGAGTTAGGAATGGGCCAGGGCATCAAACTTGAATGGCCTCGTGTAATCAATAGCTCTGTTCATTTCTTTCCAGACTTGGGGATATTATCACGGATTCCAGAGACGCGCATTTTCACAGCATGTTTGCAGACCTTCCATGCAAGGTAATGGTTTATGCGCTCGCAAAACGGCTCTCGTAAAACCTAACACTCCAACCTCAGGGTAACAAGGGGCAGAGCTCTTCCATATATATCCATCCCTTCCATACCACCACGACCACCACCATCACCGCCATCATCATCATCATCTTCATCATCATCAGCAGCAGCATCGCCACCGTCGTCGTCGTCGTGGGCACCGCCACAGTCATCGGAGCACATGGAAGTTGTTTATAGTTGTGCAACAATTTCTGATGACACGAGACACGCAAGCGAACACATGTGATTATCTTTCTCAACTTGGAAAATCTCTCAAAATTAACTGTGACCTGACTCCATCTGAAGTTGTGCCTCTTCATCTGGTTGTCATGCAGGACTCCCTCACCTGGACATCGGAGGAACTGCAGGGTATTGCGCTATGCGGGGCTGTGTTACGGTCGGTACCCTGCTCGCATATTTAAAACCTATATATTACAGGAGTTATATTTTCCCCGTTATTAAACTGGGATTAATTTTTTAAAATACGAAAATGCATCATATTTATCATGATTAAAAATATAATTAAATATCACCCGATTTTTGGACGTTACTTTTGTGATGAATTACGATTATTATGGCACCGTTCATGTGTAAAATGCATGATTTCCGTCAGTGCACTGTTTTTTATATGCTCAGGTCCAAATTTATCATCGAATTATATATTTTAATTATGTGGATTATTGCCTATATTTCCAGTTTATTTGCTTCGTTTTTATTTCTTTAATTGTGGTCATTATTTTTTAACGGGCGACTAGATGAAAAAACCCCATCCAAATCATGTGGCGTGTTGGGTTTATTTTTGTTTTTATTACCGTATGTCAGTTTGCGTGGTATTGATGATTTAAACGCCTAATTCGATTATGGTTGGTTTCATACAGAATACTTTTAAAAATAAAATCTTTTACTGTTCCATAAAAAAGTAAATGGTAATTTTTATTTAACAACACTGACTGAGTAGAAACGATTCACTTGTCGTGTGAATATAATCTATTGACTTTAACGACGACAGCTGAATTTTCAAAACACAAAATACAATTCCTAATACTATAGTTGAAATTCCAGAACAATAGGGAACGGTTTCGCTTGCCCGTTTAAAGATACAAAACAACTGAATCCTTCGCCTCTACACTACGCCCCCAAAACACCTTGATAATTTAAAATCGAAGCGTGCTGCGCTAAAAGATTTCTCCATTAAATGTTTTCTCAAAACCACGAAAATGTATTTTTTTTACTTCGACTGCAAAATACCGCGCGGAAGCCACAACAGTTTACCAAAACCTAACAAAACCGAATTCCATTATACATCGTAGAAACTGAATATTTTGCAACGTTTAGACGTGTCAACGAAATTTTAATGAAGCAAAAGACAACCAAAAAACGATCATTTAATTAAACGGCTCCCTTTCGTTTAAAGAAAAACTTTTTGCGTGGGCTTCCAAACGTGTAGAAATATTTAAAAAGTTTTACCAAAGTATACCAAAATATTATGTTTTCATTTTAATTTTCGTTTGTTATTTAATCATATTATTAGCGCAGAAATAAAGAAATAGATTTTAGCTGAACAAACTTGAGGTCAACACCTGACACCAGCAAGGTGCAATGACTCCCCCATCCATCCCCCCAAAACCCCCCTCAGTAAATATTGGTGTTGGTTTAGAATGTCGTCCAAGGATTCCCTTCCTCGAGTGTACTTTGTCTTGAAATACTCTTTAAGATATTTGTGTGTGTGTGTGTGTGCGTGCGTGCGTGCGTGCGTGCGTGCGTGCCTAGGTGTGTGCGCGCACGCACGATTGAAAGTGTGGTTTTGGGGGGGGGGGGGGGGGGGGGGCATGTGCTACATTTCACACTACATGTATGACTTTTCAAATGACATTTTCCCTAGAATAATAGTTTTTTTGAATACGACTCCAAACCGGTAAAACAACAGAACATTTCCGAACGTATGTTATTGCTCACTCATAATGCGGGGAAAGTCCATTCGCTTTAAATGCACCCACTCTCCTCCTCTACTACAGTGTAGTTTGACCCTCTTGTATGAGAGGCTGTAATATCTGCTTTTGTTGTGCGCCTGCTGGTGAGCTTGTGTTAAAATGGAAACTGGAGGACAGCAAGCTGACTTCTTTTATAGGCCCAAGAGCAGTCGAACACACCTAATGAGGGCGTGCAGCGGTGCCATGTGAGACATGCCAGCTTTATTACCAGGCTGGGTAATTGCTTGTGACCTTCAATAAACACGTCTCATGTGTCTTTATGTTGTCAGCATGTACGTTTAATTGTGACAGTAAGGCAGATGCGTCAGATTTGTTGAGACAATTGGACTGTTGGAGTTTAAGGCAGGGAAGTCCTCATGTTTTGTTTCAGAGGCAGACTTGTGTCTGTGTTTGCCCCCACTGAAGAGAATGACATTGACCTGAACAAAACTTTTTACTGTAGGCTATGTGTTATCTGAAAGCGTGTTTCCTGTATTAATGCCATGACGTTTTTGTTTTTTTTTACTGTGCTGCTTGCTTTTCCTCTCATGCATTAAATTCACTCGAGGACAGTTTCACCGTGTTGAACCTTCAGTTGCTCTCCCTCATAGGAAATTACTTGTGTTACATAACATGTGCTACTCAAGTGCTATAGAGACAAATATGGCTTTGATAGAAGTGAAAATGTGCTCTCACAATGCCATATTGTTTTTTCATTTCTGTTGATTTTCCTTTTTACATGGCCTCATGATCAAAATTGATGTTGTTCACTACCACTGCAAAACTGCAGGAAGAACAAGAGTTATTTTTAGATGTGTTATCTGGAGCAGATAAAGGAGAACTTGCACTACCACAATAATGTTCCGATCAGGTTAGGGCAAAAATTGTCTCAGTAGTCCAGAACAATGTGTGTGTGTGTGTGTGTGTGTGTGTGTGTGTGTGTGTGTGTGTGTGTGTGTTTGTCACAGAAACAGATAGCAGCGAAGACACAGGTGAATAACTTCATGAGAACTGTGTCTAAAATTCAATTCTGTTCCAGTCCAAAATGGATTTAAATCACAACATGAATGTAGGTACCGATTGTTGCTAAAACACACACAAAGATGTCTTTGCCTAAAATATGCTGCCCCAAAAATGACATTATTTTCCCTTCATTTTAAAATGAATATGGTAGTATTATTTTCATAGCATTAATTAATTAATAATAATAGTTAAATGATTAAATATCTCCTACAGGCCTATGTGTAGGACTTTCAGTGCACTATTATATTTAATATTACAAACTATATTAATATGACTTGAGTGTGTCTCATTTGAGAGCCATGATTAGAAAATACCAAATTGTTGATCATATATATTGGTGTGGTCCAGTGCTGTTATTTGTGTGATTTTTAGAGGCATATTCCACCAAATTTTGGTTAAATTGTGAGTTGTTCGATTTCTTGGCCAATCGACTTTGCGGGTTGTACTATATTTTTGTAGATTATACACATTACATTTAAGACAATGTATCTAGATTCAGATTATTTGGTTGAAAATTATTTCCATCCAGTTTCTGATATGTGGTTATTTTTGTTCAATATTTTAGGTCCCAAGCTGTCTTCTGCTATTTCAGTTCATTTTCTTCATATTGTCGGCAGTCATCCAACTGTCTCTATAATGACAGAGAACAGGCTCCATACCTTTAAGTCCCTTTGGATATTTATTTTGCAAAATACGGCTCCATTTAGAGTGGGAATGACAATGAGGCAGAATGGTTTTAGGGTGTGGCGAGCAGTTCCATGGTACATCAAGATAAGGGCACAAACTTGATTTTCAAACGACAGTTAACAATGCAGTCTCATGCATGTTCTCAGTAGATTTTAATAGGGAAGTAGAAAATATTAACTGCAACAAATTGTACTACTTATGTCCACCACAGTGATGAAAAAAACAATAGAAATGACGCACTGCAAACATAATTAACTTGTACTTTGATTCTTTAGTGGGACCAAATCAGAAAATGGTGCATAGTGCGTGGTTCATTAAGTGTTCATCTGCTGCCCCCCCTTGCAAAAATAAAAACCAACCAAACATTTATGTCACAAAGTAAATGCATTTAGCCTCTGCTGCACACAGGAGGAGATATGTCGCATTGAACAATGCAAAATTAGTTTCTTTTTCAATGTAAAGTTCACTTCAGACTTCCTCAAATGGGAAGCACAAACACAGTTATTGCGCAATAGTTTGTGTTACCCGAACCAAATCACACTCTCATCTTTGTGAACTCTTTTTGATTTTCTTATTGAAACCGGATTGTGTTGTTGAACAACTTTAGAAGGGTATGAATAGGCGATGCTATGATAAAAACAAACAAACAAACAAAAAGGAGGCTGAACGGTGGGAAACATTGCGGTCAACTACAACCAAGCATTCGAAACAAATCTACCAAATATTTCCATCCATCCATTTTCAACACCGCTGATCCTGAAAAAGGTCATGGGAGCCTATCCCAGCTGATTTCGGGAAGAAGATAGACTACACCCTAAACTGGTCGCCAGCCACTCACAGGACACATTTCGAGACAAACGACCAATCACACCCACATTGTCACTGAATGGGAACCGATCCCCCGCTGCCCACCCACAACTCAGGCGAGTGTATCACGACACCATCGCAGACCGAACAAATATTTTTCAAATAAATCCAAACGGTGCCTGACTTTCACAACGCATTAGGTTTTGCATGCAATCCGACGACAATTCTCATGAGAACGGGCTCTTGTTTTATCACAGTGTTATCACACTGGCAACATCGAGTTGTTGCGGTTTCTCGCCATTCGTGCAATGTTGTTTGTTGTCTTCAGCTGGTTGAAGACAAAAGCTTGTAATAGTCACATGCACGTTTGGATACCTTTACAGTTGGCTGTTGTTAGCTGGTGCAACTTGGCCGGCTGTGCTCATCTGTTGTCAATTAGCGGAGGAACCTAATTAGTTTTGGGAGCACTTCAGACTTCATCTACAGCTGCTGTTGATTCATGCTTGTTCTGCTTGGATGTCCGCCACGGAGCGAAAAAACGTGGGTCACACATGGTTGTTGACATAAGCCTTGTACACAATCTTTATTTTACGTCCCGCTCTGATGTTGAACGTTATATTTTGACTTGCAGCTCTGTACCATTTTTCCTTATTCACTCACCAGGCTTTCCTGAGGGTGAAATCTTACCCCATCTTCAGTTTGTCTCGCTACTCCCACGCAGCTTTGACGCTAAAAGTCTTGCCTTCACTTATCTTCTTGAAACTGAAAAAGTCAACTCGCGTGTCACGAATTGTTGCGAGTCTAGCGTAATGCTCTGCCTTTAAGTGTAAGAATGCTGGATCCATTATGGAGAAAGTCTGGAAAGGGCTATTCAAGGCCTTCTATCATAGGCGGTGTGATATTCTGTTCCGCCAAACCAGAAATCAAGGACTTGGACAAGCCTTCTTTATGTCAGGAATAGGGGTAATGTATTTGCTCTGACAGCTGCTCCTTTTAAGATTAATAGCCTTATGAAAACCGGGTGTCTTTTTTCCCCCCTAAAAAACAGGCTCTATATCATTCCGTGAGACCTCCTCCCAAACGAAATCGAGGGAAGAAAATGAATGTCACAACACAGGACAAATGTGTGTGTGTGTGCGCGTGCAAGCAGAACTCAGGGGTTGGTTGCCAACTATAATTAATTTTTTTTCCATCAACATTGAATTAACTCATTCCTGCGCTCAGAATTTTAGACACAAATCATTTGTCAATGTTGGTCTTGGTATCATTGTCATGGGAGGTTAACCAATAATCAAGTGATCAGGATTTGGACAAGATCCCTTTCAGAAATTGCAGTATAACCAGACTTTTTTTTTTTTCAATTCTTTGTTTCCAACTTGGTGGGAAGGGTGGCGCACCCTTTTTTGTACCAAGCTGTCTTGCAGTGCCGCAAGACACCAAGCAACGTCGATAAAAGCATGCTTGGATTTGCTTGGCGTGGAAGAATTTGACCCATCAAACAGAGATTGTGCATCTGGATGATGGCACAAAAATCCCCACAGTCATCTGTGACCAACTCCATTATTTTCTTCTTTGTAATTTCCACTCCCAGTGTCGGTGTAACAGCCAAGCCTCTCGGTATTTTTGTACTTCTAATGTATTTCCTATGTCCCAAAACGAAATAATAGTCCTCGTGTCTTCTCTGCTGGTGGCCCACAGAGATCTGGCCTTGTACCGTGACCTCGCTGACCCACACGTTCATAAATACGCTCCATTATTTCTACCCTCGTGCGCTCGCCGGTTAGGCCAAGAAGTGGGTTTGTTTTGGGTGTCCTGTGTAAATTCCCGCAAGAGCCGCGCTTTCATGGACCGTCCTGAATCGCACACACTATGCATTGCCGCCTGTGGTCACCTGTCATGGAGGTATTCTGCTGAAAGCTGCATAACCTGAGTCCAGCGTTTGCATAATGGAGACTTGTTTGTCCTGCTGCTGATGGTTTAATTAACTCAGTGTCTGTCCTCTGTGAATTGTAATGCTGTTCTGAAGTCCACATTCAACAGAGCCGCATCTGTAAATGGACTGATGGCAGAACCAGAGCCCACATGGTTATTTTATTTGATTATTTTTTTGGTCGAATGTAGACACATTGCCTTTCAACTCATGAAAAATGACTATTTATTTTATGGTTAACACGTATTGCAGGAAGCCCTGATTTCTCTCATCGGCATGCCGGCATCTAGCAAGAATAAGTTCATGCCTTTTAAAACTAATGAAGCAGCTTGAATACATTCGATATGTTGGGCACATTTCAAGCTGACAGTCAGTGCGAGGTAAAGATCAGTTCACTCTACTATTGGGGGAAGCTGCGCTCACTCAGCCTGGTGGTGAAATGTCTGACATGTTTGCACTGAGTTGAGGCAGACAGGTCTGCAACCAAGCCCGGACATGCAGGCCAAGAAAGAGCCCCTCATTGCTTCTTGCTTCCCCCCCAGACCCCCCCCCCCCTTTTCCCAGGCAGACAAGACACCTCCCCAAGGGTGACAGCTCCCTTCGTTCGTGCAGCCATCACCCAAGTAGTATTAATTCACATCTCTTTGTCTATTGTTTTTACAGCAAACGGTTGCCTATTAAAACCAATGCGGAAAGAAGAAGCTTGTGGAAATAAAATGCATCGCGTGCTATCACAAATGACAGAAAAGAAGAGGGGAAGTGAAAATTAATGACACAAGGATGTAATGCTTCCCGGCACTTATTGAGCCAGGTCCACTATTTATAGGAGAAAAAAAAAAATCTCATGCCCACCACCAAACAAAAATGCCACAAATGTATTGATGTGCTAAAATAACGATGTTTTTTCAGTTTACTCCCAGATTGCCTTACTCGGTGTGAAATCTGGTTCCGTTTACTGGAACGCAATGCTATTATTCTGTTGAAATGGGTGGATAAAGAAGTTAGTTGCACCCCCTGCTACCCAGAGGGTGAGCATTCATTTGTTCTGCCTGTCACTATATGTCGCTGGCATTGACAGATGAACAAAAATACAATTCTTGCAGCTGCGGGGAAAAAAAAAATCGAACCAATTTGGTGAAATTGGATAATTTCCTGCAGGGCACCTTATGAAATCTTACAGCTGACAGATGTGCATGTAATAGTTAAGAATTACTGTTCACAAAGTGCTTGTTATGTGTAAAGTGTTATGTTTTTTGTGACGTTTTTCTCTCATTAGATAATTTTGCTTTCTTTTGTCTTTCAGTTTTTAAGAAAGTGATTTTTTTAATCTAACCTTTTGGACAACACCGGTCAAGAAATACTCATTACATTTTTTAATCAGAGATGTAAGTTTTTTTGTGATTATGAGTTTGCCCTAATTTTTTCTCTGGTAGATCAGGTTTAAAAAAGGAAATAATAATAATAATAACAATAATAATAATAATACGATAATAATATATTAGGAATTGAGTGTTAGTTTCAGCAACAGCTGGAATTTTATTCTGCAACACTATAGCTAAAAAAAATACACCTGGCTGTTTTTTAGAGGTCAAATTAAAAAAAAAATTAAAACAAACTTCATTTTAAAAATCTGATCGATGTGCTTTCAGCTAAAATAAAATCAAAATACATTTCATGCTGAATGGAAAATTATTATTCCAAATGAAACTTATACCCACAATTTCTATCATAGATTACCCTTGTCAACAGCTAATTTTAAATGTGTCCCTAAATGTATTTTTGACAATAATAACCAGATAAAGCTTTGTCTCAAATAGATTGAGTTATTGTTTCATTACCTTAACTCATGAATCATTAGTAGCTGCCACTAGTAACATAAATTCTACCCACTGTAGCATTCTGATCAAATTCAGTAACCTGATTTATTAAATGAAGATTAGGTGGTAAATGCCCTCTAGTGGCATTATGTATGAACAAAACCAAGGAGTCAAATTGACTACCTACCTGTCTGTTTTACCAATAAATTCACTGTAGACTGGCAGATTAGGATCATAAAAAGGTGTCAGAAACTACATAGTAGTCCCTCTTCTCAACCGAAAGGTGCCAAAAAACACATACGGAAGTATAATTTACTGGTAAGATCGAAAGCCTGCGTTCTTTGTGAGCGTTGCGATCATAATCAAAGATAAGCCAGTTATTTTTCCGAACAAACAAACTAAAAGATCATAATGCCATTAACTGATTTCCCTGCAGGCCCCTATAAAGTCCACAGGTAAATATGGGTGCTGTCAACTTCCTTCAAGGCTTGCGGTGGTATAAAATGTCAAGGAGAGCTTCACGGAGGGTAAATAGAGGATACCTTATTTTTATTTATTAATTTTTTAAATTATACTCAACATCCACATAGGGATGAGTGATGTAAACAATGGAGGGAGCCAATATCTTTAATCAGCGTCATTGGGGGGCCACGTAGGACTACGCACGGTTTGAAGCAAACAAAGATCACCACGTACTGTGATTCCCCCCACCCCATGTAAGGACTCCCGCATAAGAGTCCGGTTGGCAAAAAACTGCTGAACAACAAACCAACATACATATTGACAAATATTATCTTACTTTCTGGTCGGGAAAATACCGTACAGCTCTTTGGCACATACCGCTGCCCAATTAAAGCATAAAGCATTTCCGTGTACAGTGATCCCTCGCTCTAACGCGGTTCACTTTCCGTGGCTTCACTATTTCACTTCTAACCCATTAAATCAGAACGCGTCGGCGGGGCCGCGTGTCAACGGTACAGTATTAATAACTATTATAGTTATTTGTTGAAAACGTTTTTTTTTGTTTTTTTAATTGGGCCTGAAAACAGTGTTTGGTCTTTGATTTCATTGTATATATAGTTAATTATTGTGTAATAACTGTAAAAAAAATAAAGTTCACTGCTTCACGGATTTCACCTATCACTCATTCTTTTTGGAACGTAACCCCCGCGATAAACGAGGGATTACTGTATAGTACATGGAAGCAACCCTGCTCGTAATCAGTTCAGCCCCGTGAACAAATACTGTACACAAGGCAGTCTTGAATAGAGATAATTTCACCAAGATTTAACGGAAAACCGCAATCATAAAGGTTTATATCTAAATAATAACGGTGTAGATTTGTGTTGTCATAGCAAAGTGAAGTAACATAATCTGATTCCTCAGTTAATCACAACCGGTCATCAGAGTCCCTGCAGAAATCCGATTGAAAACAGGAGCACTTGAGCTCACACATACATAGTCCAAGCAGTCCTTTCGAAGAAACCCCTGCAAACAGACACACGAGATCCTGTTAGTGACGGACTCAGAGGTCCGTCTGTACTTAACCAGACTGGTGATGATTACACCGATGGATCAAAATCCATCAAAATCCATCGGAGTCGATCTTTTTTTTTTATTTTATTTTTTTTTTAGTTTCATGTCATTCGTCAATCGATAGCAAAACGGGCATCCGTCAGTGAGGGACTGACAGACTTTCAGTCAATACTGACAGAATGCCCACCTCTGGAAATCTCAATTGGATCAGAAAGGAGCTACAAGGTGATGGTAAGAATGTCCCCAAAGGAATTTTACATTTAACAATAATTGCACAAAATTTGCACTCTACAGAATCACTCCACACCAGAATATTCTGTCAAGTCAAAAGAAGATGATTTCCAAGTTAAGTTAAAGTTCCAATATAAGCTTCGCAAAACTTTCATGATCAACAGAAACAAAAACTAGGGCAATTCGATTGCGGGCCCCTCCCTGCTTTGCCCTTCATACTGTCTTATTTCAAAGAAGGATCCCCACACGCATTTGGGTTTTTTGGGGTTTTTTTTACGCCTACCTTTATCAAAAGACTGTGTACATCTTGCATGAACCATTGTCCAATGAGACACATTGGAAACCTGGACCGTAATGCGATTCCCTTTAACCTGCAAAGATTTACAGGAAATGTGACAGGGCTCTTCAAGTATGCATTTCACATTAAAAAATCCCTCAACATCAGAGTCACACACTGGCCCATCTTGTTGTTCTGAACTGAGCTCTCTCTCTCTCTCTCTCTCTCTGTGTTTTGACTTCATGTTATTGTGGCGTCTATGACAACCAAGCCACATTGTTGTCATTAGTTCGGAATGCAAAGTGTCTAACCCTTAAGTTCAATTTGTGTGAAGTTTATATTTAGTTTTTGAGCAAAAGAATTAAATACGACCCATCTTGGTATTATCTCATCAACGCTGAATGGTTATGATTGGAAGAATGCTTCAATCAGGTCAACGAGGACTGATGTCTCTGTTTATATTGTTTCAGTAGCATTTTGTAAACTGGAGGTCACCGTCACGGTGCCCAAGATGCCACGTGAGTAGCTCACAGGCCTGTTGAATAAAAAATATCTCACCTGTGATGGTACATTGTGATTTCCTAGGATTGTTGGAGAAGTGATCATTTGAAAATATAAACACTTGCGGCGATCGAGGGAAAGAAAGCGTTGCCGATTGATATTTATCTGTTTGCTAGCATGCTATGTCAGCGTCGATGCGTATTTATGCGAAATCATTAACATGGTCAGGGTGTTCACGTTGGCAGTGCAAAATTGTCATTTTGGAAAAAGCCGTTTGTACCCAAGAAGTAGCTCTCAGTTTGAAAAAGTTAGGTGACCCCTGTTGGAAAATGTCAAACTCAAAATATTGAATTCGATCAAAGAAAGAACGACTTGATTCGCAAAAAAAGTGTGAGTTCAAGTTAAGAGGGGATTTTTGACTGTCTGTTTGCCTCGAGATGACTCATACTAAGCCGCCGTAGCCTCTTTCTCCTTTACTGAACTTGAACCCAGACAAGTACCAGCAAGTCCTGGAGGACAGGTTTGATGGGCTACTGTTAATAGTTTTCTTTTCTGCACTCACACATCCAGCCGGCTTCAAGATTGTCGACGATAAACCCCCTCAAAAATTTTTGGATCAGTTTTTAAATGTCATATCATTTGCCATTGAAATGAGGAGTAGGCTTACATCATGTGACACACTTTCGAGAAAAAAAATGATGACATCTTACTTTTTGCGAAAATTTAACGTTCATTTTCTGGATGCGGACCAACGAATCCCTTTTTTTTGTTCTTCACCTTTTAACACTGTGGGTCATATCAAGTTCTCAGCAGCGAGAATGCTGACTCCCTGATAGCATCAACAAGATGGTGCAAAGTGATGACAAGTCTGCAGAATCAGCCTGCCTGGCAAGGCGAGAGGTCACGGGTGACTGAGAACACGTAGTTTTGTTAGTCATGCCATCATCATTAAGAAATGAGCCGAGGATTAGTTAAATCCGCCGCCGCATTCGACTCCGACTGGATGGTTTATACGACATTTACTGACACGAACAACACATTCATTTTAGTCCCATACAGATGCCTTTTTTCAATAAGGTGTTTGATTTTTGTTCTTTAATGAGTTATTATGCTTGTTATCATTGAAAGCATCTGTGGGTTTTGATTTGTTTTATTGGTTATTATTGTATTAACCCTAAAAAAACCATACAGGATGTTACATACTGTGATCATATTTACAGTATGTGGTAATACGGGATAACATTTAAATAGATGCTCATAAAGTTGAAATTAACCCTGAGAACCCACGGGGTCAAATTTGACCCCTATAAATTCTGCTACTCAAATGCTACCCTTAAATCCCAAAGGGTCAAAGTTGGCCCTAATCCTAAATTAGGATTAAAGCATAGAATTTTTGAAAACACATATATTTTGGTGTTCAGTGAACATATAGCAGTCATTTAATATACAATTCATCATTTTCCAAAGAAGAAAAGGGTTTTTGGGTTCTCCAGGGTTTTAAATATGTTTTCATATCTTTCCATGAACTACACACAAATATTAGCTAAATAATTTCAGGGTCTGCACTATGATTCCAGCTTTTTTTGGGGAATGCAAAACAACAACTTTTTTTTCTGTTCAGCAATCTATATTTGGGCTTGAGTGAGGTTCTTGATTGATGCGGAGAGAATTTCTGCCACCTCTGCAGATCATGCTCTGCTCCTCAAATGAAGTTCTTCCATACAAGTTGCACATACAATGATTTTCTACCGTATATCCATTCAATTATTTGTTTGTTAAGTTTGATTTTTTTTTTAACCCAATTTTGCTTACCGGTCCCTTTGAGCCAGAGGTTTTTAAGCACATAAGCATCTTTTTTTTTTTTTCAATCTTTAGTACTTTCCCACCTTGAGCTTTACAGATGCATCCCGATATTGAAATACTCTCCATGTGAGTGTGAAGACAACAACAAGGAGGATGAGCGCACTCTGCAGCCCGACTATCAGAACGAGGTGGGTACCTGAGCAAACTCTGTTTTTGGATACATTTACATGTAAACATGTTCAGTATGCAGGTGGAAATATGGGCCGTTGGTGAAAAAATATTCATAACCTGTATTCCGGGGGGGTCATTTGGCAAATGATAAACTTGGACTACACCGCTCGTCTCATGAAAAACGATTTGAATTCAAACATACTTGGGTGCATGAGAGTCCGACAAACGGGTTCACACATTTGAAGCTGCAGGTCATGTTGCGGTCTTTCAGCATATCTGTTTCACTGCCACACTCTTTTAAAATCATGTTTCCCCGCTTCATAAGTGAATGTCTTTCCACACATAGAAAGTCCTCTTCAGGGTATTAAAAAAAATGTCGGATGAGCTCTGAATTTCAAGGTGACAAACTTTGAAACCATTTTTTTAGTTTGATTTTTTTAGTTTAATAAAATGTTTTAAGTTTTACTTTTGCAAAAATAGATCTTCCTTCATTTCACAACAAAGAAATACAAATTGACAGAACTTTGAACTGAACCCCGAAATAAAAGTCAAAACAACTCGGTAAATGGATTTGGAGCAAATACAAAAAACAAAACTTGCTTGTTAACTCACATTGCTGTCATAAGTCCAAGTGAAAGGACTTTTTTAGGCCGAAAAAATACTTTTTGGGGTGTAGTTTTCACGTTGGTTACACTTATCAATCAAACAATCAAACTTTGCTCTGCTAAATTCGGTGTCTCATTCAAAATATTCTTGTCTTTTAAGATGTGGATCAGATTCAGATGTAAACATTTGCAAATAAAAGCTGAAATGTTGATCGCATGTCTCCTGTTGCTCTATTTTCATGTCAAATCCAAAAGTTTTCATTCAGAGCAAAAGTAAAGGACTTGGCCTTACTGTTATATGCCCACACAAAATTATATACAGTAAAATAAGATCGGAGCCCTGTGAAAATTGACTTCCACTCCAACATTTTTGAATGTTCCCAGAGATGCCACAAGATGGCAGCAAAGCCCTTTTTATCTTAGCTCAAGCCACGGACTGAAGAAATGCAGATTTATTTTCCCTTCACCATCAGCATCGTAAAATATTACTGAAATAAACTATTGCTTTGGTACCATATGGTTGTTTATTGGTGCTAGAACAACATTTTTATGTCTGACATGGCTTTGGCCTGTGAACTAAAATATCTCATAGGTGAGTTTTTCAACAAATAAGGTTCCCTCCCCAAAAGGTAGTGAAGTGGGGAATTTGAGAAAGCCAAATATGATGAGAATTCACAGTTTTCCCAAAGAACGTTTTGGAAATTAAGGAATTTAAAAAAAAACGCTCATTTTTTAAATGCACGTATTTACCATGATAATATAACAAGAACACGAATTGTCTTGTGCACAAGTTGATGTAGCAGTGCGGCGTTTTGCACTTCTGAACACTGGAGAAAAAAACAAGGCATAGTCCTAAGCACACTTGACATCAAGGATCAACATTTTAAGGACACGCGATGCTACTGACGCTTCTCATAGTCTCTTTTTTTTTTTTTTTACCGAGAAAGCAGTGCTTCAGTAATCATGAGAGAAAATTAACATAATATGAGTCCACACGTGAGTCTTTACGGGGGGGGGGGGGGGGGGGTAGTAACACTCAGTTTTGTTTGACGCTGTCAGGGGCGTTGAGATTTAAAATATTATTTTGTCATTGTTTTTTGTGGTTGGGTAGTGCAGTATTTTGCTGTGTTGTAGAACAATACATTTCTTTTTAACATTGTCGGTGCAACTTTGGCAACTTAGTTCCAGGCTTTTTTTTTTTGTGTGCAACTGTTGTAAAATTAGATTGAGCAGGGTGAAACGAAGCCAATATTCCAACATTTCGTGATTGAACTACTGTGACGAAAAGATAGGCGGCTGGGTTGGAAAGCGAGTACTGTACTGTACCGGCAGGTGGCAGTATAGGCTCGCACAACTTTATGTCCTCGGAGGCCAAAATAATCTTTTTTCTTCTGCTCTCTGGCCTCTGAAAAAGGCCAGCAGGTGTCAGACTATACCAGTGACGTTCAGATGGCACGTTATCGTCCTCGCGAGGATCAGGGAACATGCTGACTGAACACCGTCGAGTAGACATTTTCTGGTCGTTTATCAATATTACTATTATTGTCATTATGTGGTAACTTTGGCAGTTTTCACCTTTTTAAACAGTTGGTATTGTCAAGTGTTTTGTACAAACTAATTCCTGACGCCCACATTATTAGGATGCACTACAAATGATCAACATAAAACATTAACCATTCATGTTCCTGCTTTATGGCAAGCCAGTGACTCCTTTTTTTTTAAAGTTGTTGGTCGAGCCAAGTTTATTTTCTTTTCTTTGTTTTTTAAATAATATTAATTCAATTGGATCACAAACATAAAGCAATCACCGATTTTCATCAGTCTATTTTTCAGTAAATGTTTATTCACTGTGACTTTTCTCCTTTTCTAAGTTTCAAGCTATTTTAATGACCATTAATGTAAGTCGCAGGTGTCAAAGTCAAGGCCCGGGGGCCAGATCCGGCTCCCTACGTCATTTTATGTGGCCCGCGGGAGCAAATCATGTGTGTCAACTTTCATGATTCTTGCTGAAATCCGTACCAAAATGTCAAATTGTCATGGGTAAGAAATAATGTTGAGATTTTGCACCGACCGGACCTCCATAGGAAGCCGTAACTCCGAAGTGGCCCGCGACAAAAAATGAGTTTGACACCCCTTGTTGTTAGCACCCCTGACATTGTCAGGGGTGCTAACAACTTTGTCCAGTTTGAAAAATACACAAACTCGTCACAACATCAGATATATCTGCATCAGGTCATGAGGTTTTACATAAGATCTGTTAAAAAAAAAAAAAAATCATCAGTTCAACACAGCCCATTCAGCCTATAAGGGAAAGGCTTCTTACTGTGTGCTGTTGATTGCATTTTTTTTTTTTTTTTGCAACACAAGATGGTACAAATATTGGCGACACTCCTCAGTATGATGCAACATAGTTCTATACTAATGGCAAAAACACAATAATACATATACTTTATTGTTAGATGAATACCTCTCTATATTTGGAAAAGTATAGCTCATACGGATCTTGCATTGTGTCTCGTTTTTAGTGCAGGCGTATCTAATTGAGCGGTCAACGGGAATGTGATTTCACAAATGAAAAAGCAACTCGCATTCTTGTTATTTGTCCTGAAATACCTCCTACAGCGAGTGTATTTAGCTGAGAAGGGATATCACCATTACACATTGGCGCAGAGCTGCACCAAGAAGTTGAAAAGACACCTCTGATTAATGTGACATTATAAAAAAAAAATCCATCATTGACAGCGAGGGCCACATTGCTCATCGGGTTCAGCCGTGTCGGCTCCCTTTTCTTCCCATCCTTCATCCGCTCGGCGCGGTCCCCTCCACCATGAAAGTCGAACAAATGTGCTGACATTGATCCTGTCTCTGCTCCCGGCCTAATTTCATTCCTGCCCGAGAGAGACGGCTATCTCCAAAGATCTTGACAGACAATTGTATTTACTATTTTCTTTTCACAAGCCAATAAAGGGTGAGTAGTTATTGCATCAGATTATTTGAAAAACCGTTTAATGATTCCAATTTATAACTCTAGACTGAATAATGATACGGCTAAGAGCTGACAGGCCATGATAAATGAAGCCTCATATAATACATATTTAGTGTGAAGAATTGCTGGAGATGAATTGCGCAGTGATACAAACTCATGATAAAGAATAGTAAGAGCCACTAGAAGACTTGATAATGCGCTATTCATTTTCAAGTGATTTTGCTGCTTAATAAAAGAGCACAAATTAAAAATATATTTATTGAAGAAGAATATTGCCAGATATCTCTGCGTGCTGCCGTGCCACTCTTTTTCTTTAAATTGAAACCTGACTTATATGATGCTCGCTGTCAGTGGATTCCATTTCATCGGATCGTTTTACATTTTTTCGTCCACTCATTTTCTCCTACTGAATTTATTTTGGCGTAAACCTTGGACTCACCACTGATCAAACCCAGGGCAAATGTGATTCTGTGATGAGTGGGAATTGATACCATGTGAGAGATGAACAAAAGTCAACGGGTTTTCATTTATTTAATCTCATTTGTATACAGTAAGAAAAAAACTTAATTTGAGATCTCGAGTTGCACAATTTCTAAACCTATTCAAACCAGATATGTGATCCAGGACAGTACTGTACTTATGATCCTGTATTTTGTCTGCAGAAAATGTTCTCCTACGAACCTCAGCATGAAAAACGGATCCAGAAAAAGACTTCTTTTTTTAAATTCTTGTTTATTGTTTGATGCAGGGGCGGCCCGGTAGTCCAGTGGTTAGCACGTCGACTTCACAGTGCAGAGGTACCGGGTTCAATTCCACCTCCGGCCTCCCTGTGTGGAGTTTGCATGTTCTCCCCGTGCTTGCGTGGGTTTTCTCCGGGTACTCCGGTTTCCTCCCACATTCCAAAAACATGCATGGCAGGCTGATTGATCGTTCTAAATTGTCCTTAGGTGTGAGTGTGGGCGTGCATGGTTGTTCCTCTCTGTGTGCCCTGCAATTGGCTGGCAACCAATTCGGGGTGTCCCCCGCCTACTGCCCGGAGACAGCTGGGATAGGCTCCAGCACCCCCCGCGACCCTAGTGAGGATCAAGCGGTTCGGAAGATGAATGAATGAATGAATGAATGAATGTTTGATGCAGATCAGTGATATGTAGGGTCATTATCGTGTTAATAAAACAGCAAACTGACTTCACTTTTACCCCGTGCTATACATGTAGTTTAATCAAGTGTTTTTAATCACATATTTGTACTTGGAGTTATTGGAAAACAATGGCTGCCGAGATCCTCAGATGGCTTTTAACACAGACAAAAATGTATATGGCGGACTTGGGAACTGCCCACCTCTGTTTTGTACTCCAGGGTGATGTGCCTGCAGTCCATCCATCCATTTTCCGAACCGCTTTATCCTCACTAGGGTCGCGGGGGGTGCCGGAGCCTATCCCAGCTGTCTTCGGGCAGTAGGCGGGGGACACCCTGAATTGGTTGCCAGCCAATCGCAGGGCACACAGAGACGAACAACCATCCACGCTCATACTCATACCTAGGGACAATTTAGAGTGCACAATCAGCCTGCCATGCATGTTTTTGGAATGTGGGAGGAAACCGGAGCACCCGGAGAAAACCCACGCAGGCCCGGGGAGAACATGCAAACTCCACACAGGGAGGCCGGAGCTGGATTTGAACCCGGTACCTCAGCACTGTGAAGCCGACGTGCTAACCACTGGACTACCGGGCCGCCCTGTGCCTGCAGTGCAAGGGCAATATCCTCAGCCATCCCTGCATCCATCCCGGTTTTCAAGCCTAAATTAAAATGATAAAAGTCTATCAGTGAGGAGGAAATGTAAATGAGGAGAGACGATACGGCCTTCATTTAACAATCGCGCTTGCATGGGGGGTGTGGGGGTGGTGGGGTGAATTATCTGAGGGTCACGTTGATGCCTGGAGCACACACGAAACCGAGATGACTGTTTTGGCTTTGATGTAGATACAGAAGGGTCAGAGGACGGTGAGATGAAGCCCATCAAAATAAGTGACCCCGATGTCTGTTTGGGAGAGCTGTATCAAAAAAAGGGCTTGAACCGCCTGTTGTTCTATGTGAGCACGTCCTTTAACACAAATTGACATAGACCTCACACATATGAAAGCATATTGCTTAAAGTACCACTTAGGACCATGCTAATACATTTACCGCCATTGCCATTCATACCTGGTTCACTGGTAAGGGCAAGCGAGTTTGTTCTTTACCAAGGTTTCGATGCTTTTATTTTATTTTTTTAAAATACTGTTTGATTCCAAAGGTAAACTCGCTTTTGACATTGAATGAAATGCTACCGGTGCTATAAATACTCATTGTGACACCATGTGTGCAATCTAAATTTTAGTAGCAATTTTGATCATGATTTATTTCCCAAAGATTTTTTTGAAAGCATTCACAGAGCGAATCAGTTGTCCGCAGAACCATCAATCTGCCCATTTATCCATCCTCACCAATGTTATATAAATGAAACCAAAGTGAAAGAAGATATTCAGATTCAGATTCAGAAAACTTTATTTATCCCCGTGGGGCAATTAGAGTTGTGCGAGAACGGCTTATTATAGAGACAGTCAGAGCAAAGGAAAAACATAGGATGAGAGTGGGGCTGTAAGCTTAACACTTGAGGTCTTGAGGTAGTGGTTCCAGCAACAGGGTTCCTTGGAATAAGAGTTTAATGTCCTAATGTGACCTGCTGTGTAATTAATCATCCAAAATCACCCACCCCTCACATCCCTGTATTGCCATGTATCTAAAAACTGAACCAATAGAGAAAAAAAAAACATTTGAATCTTTTCCCCCCATTTTGCCAAATGAGCTCCATTGATGTGATGAATATTTGACCAAAATCTCAAACTTCTTTTTTTTTTAAAGGACATCCTTTCTTTTCATCGTCTCAGGTTTGCCCAGACAAGCACTATTCCAAACCGTTCTTGATATGTGTGCAATTGTGACCATGGTTTCAAAAAAATAAATGATGTGTATTTCATTGGATTTTAGTTCAAGGAATCTCCTGCAAGTGAGCTACTGGGAGATGTGGTAAGAGAGTAGCAAAGCAAACCCAGGAGAGGCTCCTAAAAACACAGGTTGTTTCTCTCAACAGATCCTCGAGATGTAGCTCATCCGTGATTGCCTGATAGTTCCGGACACAGAGGGCTGCGCTTCGACCTCCCATACACAGCCTAGCAACACACTATGACCTCATCCCTTTGCCACCCACCTATAATGGCAAATCAAAGAACGAAAACAATGTGGCCTTTTTTTATGCCATCTTCATATCAGCAGCATAACACCAAGAATATCATTTCTGTCCATCTTTGTAAGGATAACCTGCATTCCTCATTTTGATCATATTAAAACGCTGCATTACTGCTCCGTTTTGTTGTTGATGTTTGTTTTCACAACCAGCAACCATTCACTATTACGTGTCTGCAGAGTTGCGCTCTTGATGTATATGTTGTTAAGCTATTCGTGACGTCCTATAAAGTCCTACAAAACAATGCATCTTGCAGTATTAACCCGGTCAAGCTGAAAACGGGACGGAATGGAATCCAATCTTTTTAGAGACATTTTGTTGTTATTTCACTTCTGACAACGTGAATGAGGACATAAAACACGCTGGCACAATGCGCATTGTATTTCCTTGGCGGTTATTTAGCCGTGTTAAATCCTCCATACGCAGGCCTCCCACACGGAACTTCAGTTCTCGTACAAGACCTCAGGCGACGGTGAACAAGGGGCGTCTGAATGGCCCTAGACTGGCCTTTGTGTGGCCCTACTGCAGTGTCTCTTTATTTACACAGTCTTTAATGCTGTATGTTTTCTTTCCCTTAATTGCGTTGGCCTCTGGTGGCCTCTGGTCAATCAATACCATCTCTCCAATGACATCAGCACCTCTATTCAGCCTGTTTGGCCTTGCCAGGTGATGGTGCAGCTTCGTGGGAGAAACTAACAGCTTTCTTTTTTTTTCTCCCATCACCGAGCTCACCAGGTACCATGCACTGCCATAACAACGTGTAAATTATTGATAGATAACACGACAAACGTGCATGTGCCATGAGTCAGAACACTCTCTGCCAAGAAAAGAATCACACATTTGGTCTCCCTGGATCTTATTACATTCACGCTGATAATTGCTAAATGATGAAAAAAAAAAAAGGACGGATTAAACACAAACAGAAGTGGGTCTTCGTCCGTTAGTATAAACAAACCGGGAGATGTCCTGACGGACTTTTCAATCCGTCACTGACGGATGCCCGTTTTGCTGACGACTGACAGAAGCACGCCCCGCCTGTCTTGTGTGTTTGTTTGCGGGGGGGGGGGGGTCTTAGAGAGGACTGCTTTGACTATGTACGTGTGAGAGTGAATGCTCCTGTTTCAAAAGGATCTCTGCAGGGGACCGCGATGGCTGTGATTGGCCAAAGAGGCCAATGACATCACTTCACGGTCCTGGACAACACAAATCTGGCATTTTAGGCAGGCACCGGGTCATCCATCCATCCATCCATCCATCCATTTATTTTCTGATTTCTGACATTTATCCTCACAAGGGTCGCGGGGATGCTGTAGCCTATCCCCGCTGTCTTCGGGCAGTAGGCGGGGGACACCCTGAACTGGTTGCCAGCCAATCGGAGAGCAGGCACCAGGTCAGTAGATTAAAAAATAAATCAAAATCCATTTTAATCATGTTGGATTTTTTTTTTTTTAATCTATTGGACCATGACGTGTTTTTTGTGTGTGTGTTTGGGGGGGGGGTGGGGGCAGACTGACTGATGGTGAAATATACAGATGGAAGCAATGACGAAAGCGCAGTTAAAATAACATGAAAGACCGATTTACGATGACGGTTTGGTTCGGCTTGAAAAAATGACGGGCACTGTCGACGATGAACGGGCACACAGGCCGCCGAAGCTATCGACCATCCATCTACTTATCAAATAATGCAACGTATTGTGATGTGTTTTTAAACAGAGGGTGCGCCTCCCTGTACACTCACTCAGCGGTGGAAATGATGGTGAGGTCTGCTTGATGCGGCAATCAGTGTCAGCAAAACAATTTTGTTGACCTTTGACACCGTAGAGGAGGTTGGGAGAGAGCGAGTTGACATGCGTCCACCGCTAGCGCGCGTGTGTGCGAGAGCGCAAGCACATTCATCATAAGAGCTCCCCTCTCCTGTGTCCAATTCAGCGATGATTCTCTAGTGCGCCACCATGGCAATGTTTAGTCAGAGCAGGACATAATTATCTTTTTGTGTACTTTAATAAGGAGACATCCGAGTGTTCAGATGACAAGGGCACACACACTACAAAACTCCTGCGCTGTGATATTATCCCCTCCATTCGATGTAATTAAAACATAAATAATGAAATGCCGCTAACTAAAGTAACTGGTATGCAAATTTGAGGATTTAGTGAGTTGAAGAACACTTTTTTTTTTGAAATGCCAAATGGGGACCATTTAAAGTTGACCTCTGGAAATGTTATTTTGAATGCAATGTGATGGTGCTGTTTAATTTGAAGAGGTGCTTATCTCAAAGTCAACATCTTACTTCTGTTTTCCTGACGTACACTCAGTCACCATATATTAGGCAGTAGCCTGGCAACCACAAGAGTCGGGCTGTCGCAAATGGATATGTTTGCAATATGCCAGGCCTGGCGTGCTCCTTACTGCTGACCCCGCCTGCCATTTTGTTTCATTCCTGTGAAGGTGTCACTGATAAACGTTACCTTGTCTCAGCAGGTGTGCCTGGATGGAGGGCCCAGCCGTACGGAGGAGGTCACCAACCCTACAGTGTTTCCCCCTTTTATTTGAATAATGGGCCATTAGGACGGGTGGATGTCCGACGTTAAAGTAGCCGTATGTGTCTCTTAGATAAAAGACATAATTATCTGAAAGAGGGAGGATGTGTTTTTACACCCTTTCCCTCAGAATTTGGCACATACTTTGACCATTAGGTGGCGACAGCGAGTGGTTGAGGAAGGGACAGCTCAGGCAGGGCACTCACAAACACCTACTCTGCACACGATTTGGAAAACTCCATTTCATGATATATTCAAGTCCAGCAGAGCCCAATCGAATGAACAGGATACCCCCCCCCCCAAAAAAAAATGACTGTATTATTACTGTGTTATAACCACAGCTTGAAGGCAATCTCCTCATGACTGCCATTAAGAATTTGCTGAATAATCAAACAAAGTATGAAATGTGTAAAGCTTCCTTTGGTGTTCTTTTCCGACGGCATTTTGGCTGCTTTTTCTCCCACGTTGTAGAAGTTTAAGAGAGACTTTCCATACAATCCATTGAAATGGGGATAGGACATTTGGAGTGTTATTTATCAAATCCCAAATGGGTGCCAATTAAAGATGAGTTCTTTATCATTTATTTGCCCTTGAGGGTTTTATGCCTCTGCCGCTATCACCTTATAAAAGCTTCCTTTTAACACAAAGAATAGAAGCCCATTTTCATGACCTCCTCTAATGTATTTTCATCCATCGTCACTGCCTGGAAAAAAGTTTTCACCTCAGCACAAAACATGTTAATTGCCAACACGGGCCTAGTATAAAGAAAATATCTCCACGTTGATTATCTAAATATGTCGGCAACCCATCTGCAGGAAGCCATTGAAATGACTAAATTGTGTATTCTCCTTGTCGTCTTTCAATTTGAATGCATTCTTAATCAAAAGGCTTCAGAAATGTGCAGATGGGTAATCCTTGTGTCTGCAAGGAGCAGCCTGGTTCAAGGTGAATGTTTCACACCCCTAAGCCCTCATGTTCTGCTCCATTGTGTGGTTTTAGTTCATATCCTCACGGGTTGCTCACCGCACCCAAAAGGGGCACTTTTCTGCAACACGCGCAGACATTAGCAACTACCCGACACCTATATTGAAGCTCGGCCTTATATCCGTCTGATTTTGCACACGCAATCAAAAATGTTTCCAAGAACAACATCGTCTGTCAACAATCGCGTTTTGTGGTTCAACTTTTCTGTTCAAACAAATCACTGCAATTGGAGGCCTTCACTTTTTAGGGCTTGAGGTATAAAACGAGACACACACAAACTTTGCGCTAACAACTCAACTGTTGTCGTATTGGTTAAATGTTTTATTCCGTCTACCAGATCTAATTGCTTGCCTGAGCGATATTAAAAAGCGCTTTGATGTTTGCGGTTAGTGCGGCTTTGAAGATTGCAACCACGAGTCCACTCAACACTCAACCGTCACAAAATAAGCTTGCCTATGGACATATTATTTTCAGGTTCTAAATGCAGCACATACTTTTTCAGTATTACAAAATGGCTTTTTGTTGTTATTGTTTTTTGTTAGAATAGAAAAGTCCTTGCAATATGCCTGTTCTAATTCAACCAATCTTGTCCATGCAATGTTATTCAAAATATATCATATTCTTTCCTGCTATATTTCGCTTTGGACGGATGCTGAAGGTGAAAGTCGATATCTTAGTGAATCTTTCAAATCTTTGCCTGAAGATGCGCCGAGAAGAGGAGACAAGGACAAGCTTTCCTCTGCCCATCTTGAAATAACCCGTCCTTGACTCGTGGTCTCATTTATTGTTTTAAAGACGCAAGAAATCTCGGGAGACTAAAAGCGAGGTAACTGTCGCAACCCGTATTTTTGAAGTCCTCTTTTCATAGACTTGCCGGGAAATCAATGTAAGTCAGCACGTTGACATCTCGCGACTACCTTGAGAGACCGCCGCTGCGCCTCCATTGTCTGCATGAGTCTCTTCACTTCCATCGCTTATTTACCACATGATTTGCTTCTCCACCTGTTTTAAAAACCTCTCCAATTGAGATTGTTGAGGAGGTCGTCGCTGCGATCCGATACCGCCGCTTCTACTTTCACCTTGGGAGACGGCTATTGTCCACTGTGTTGAAGTTGACCCCGCGAGGTGACCTTCTTGATTGATTTCAATGCCCCTTCCATAGCTATGGAACAAGAAAGTTGCCTCACCGCTACACGGATAGTGCCTGCCTCACCGTTAATTTACAGCTCTTATGTGTGAAACATGCGCCCATTTCATTCTTTCGTGACTTACTGGACAGTATGTCTCGGACTTTGTACGCAGTCATCATTACTAGCAATGCCTCTATCTGTCGTAATGATTGACCTCTTTCATCCTCTTTGGACATAAAATATCTAACCTTAGCTAAAGCAATTGTTTTGTATCTGTTGAGAAATGTGTAGAATATGAAGTGAACATGTCAGTTATGGATTTGACTCCCATTTACAGAAATGACCGCTTCCACTCTTCTATGAATTTGTTGTCCAATCCTCAAGGAGAAGATTTTTCAGGTCAGAGGTCACGCAGAGAGTGCCCGGCTTCACACTCTTGATTGTAGTCAATCCCAACGGCATTCGATGAGGTTGAGGTCAGGGCTCTTAAGTGCTTCTACACCGAACCCATCCAATAGGAATAGGAGTAGCCGATATAACCAAGAAGCATCGATGCGCTGCGAGGATTGTCGAAGAAAGTGTGATTGGGAAGTGCCGCATCTCATGTTATGAATCGGTGAAACCAAACTGTGGTGTGCACCAGATCCTCTTTTTTCCCCATGTAAAACTATGTTGATACTTTTGTCTGCTAATGACGGAATATTTTTATCCCTTGAACTCCAATCCTGTTAAATCAGAACTCACCCTAAAATGAAGTCAGTTGAGTTGCATTGCACATGTGAAATAAATTGATTCTGTATGTCGATCATTAAAAATAATTCAGGATTATTAAAAATATGTCACACGAACATTATTAAAGATCATTTGAGCAAATATATTACTTCAGGGCGGCCCAGTAGTCCGGTTGTTTGCACGTCGACTTCACAGTGCAGAGTTACCGGGTTCAATTCCAGCTCCGGCCTCCCTGTGTGGAGTTTGCATGTTCTCCCCGGGCCTGCGTGGCTTTTCTCCGGGTACTCTGGTTTCCTCCCACATTCCAAAAAACATGCATGGCAGGCGAATTGAACACTCTAAATTGTCCCTAGGTGTGAGTGTGGGCGTGAATGGTTGTTCGTCTCTGTGTGCCCTGCGATTGGCTGGCAACCGGTTCAGGGTGTCCCCCGCCTCCTGGGATAGGCTCCAGCACCCCCTGCGACCCTTCTGAGGATGAAGCAATTCAGAAACTGAATGAATATTACTTCAGAAGTGTGTCTCAAATCGGTAGCGCGTCACACAAATCAGTGCACAAGAAGTAGAGCTCAGTTTCAAAAAGGTCGGTGATCCCTCGTCTTGTCAAACTTGCAATTAACCGCGATTAGTCGGTTTGTGTCTTCATTATTAATTTGATCTTGTTATACTCAGTATATAATTATAATCCGTGCAGGCTGGATTTGTAAATTTCCTCATTTGCAAAGCACTCAACATTCAATTTCTGCAATTGTTCACTGTATGTGGTAATAATCCAAACAGCAATCAAAAACACATTAAAAGCACACGATATAAAAGTTACAGGATGTTGCGCATGTTACTGAGTGAACGTATTTGATACCCAAGGAAAACAGAATCATACCGGGGAGAAGAACCCTTGTTGGCAAGCACAAGTAAAGAGTCGCATCTTGCAGTTGGTGGCCAGCTTTGCAAAAAGCCCGGTGGTAATTTTGGAGCAGCCGTCTTGAGAGAAAGTTTCTCGGCTGCTGATTGGAAACTCAAAGCCTTAACTGCCTCCACAGTTTTTGTTTGGGTTGATGTCTGCAGACTGACCTTATTGTGCTTCTTCTTGAGCTACTCCTTTCACTGAAGCATGTTTTTGTTGAATTTATTTCGTCAGGGGGTTGCACCAAATAAAATCATCTAGATCCAGACACATTCATTTAAGTAGATATATGGTCTACTCAAACTATATTGAGTAAATTGAACCAGCATTTTTTTGTCAGTGTACAGTCAAACCTCGGTTTTCAAACGTCTCGGTTCTCGACCAATTCGGTTTTCGACCAAAAATTTCAAGTTTTTTATTCCTCGGATGAAGAACAAATTTCGGTTCTCGAACAAACTGAGCGCACTTGAATGCACCATTTGACTCCTCTCACCTTCCTACACAAGGAAGTGACGCTCGTGTTGCTTTCCATTGTGAGCAGACGTGTTCAATAAGCATTTTTATTTTAAAAAGAGCGTGGTTTCGGTTTTTGAACAGCCTTCTGGAACGGATTATGGACGAAAACCGAGGTTTGATTGTATTTATTTCACTCAACATGTTATAATTTTTTTATTCTGTTTTTAATGCCTTTTTGTCTTGTCATATTCAGTCCATTACCATTATGGGGAAGAAAAAAAACATGACAATTGGAACTTTTTTAATTGTTTTTTTTTTTTTTTGCACACCACAATATTTACCTTTTGGCAGAAGTCTGAGTGCCTTTCTAGTTCATGAATAGATGAAGAGCTGTGCAACAACTATTTGTATCCATATACAGTGCATTGCAAATCATATGGTCGCCTTGAGCCTGCATGCGCAATTTTTTTTTTTTAAGTTATCCGAGTCAAAACACGTTTATCTCAAGTATAAAACACTCATAAATATAATCATTTGATGAAAATAGCTGAAATTTCCTGTGGGCCCACTGAACCTATTCCGTGTTCCTTTTTTACATCGCTTTGAAACGACTCATTCCATCCCATTTCTGTTTCACCTCTCGAGGTTGTAACGTCGGCTCAAAAATCTTAAAACCGACATAATCCAGAGCTCCTTGTATTCACAACGTGCCGGTCGTCATTTAAGATTCAACTGATGTGAAGCATTTCTTGGACAACAGCTCATCTCCTTGAAGGGCTAACAACAGCCATTCATTCCCACCTCCACGATCTCACGCTTAAACCTCAAGGCTAATTTATTTGGGGAGAAAAATTGCAAAACCTTTCAAACGGATAGCGCCGGCGATCAGCGGGTGAGTCCCCAGCATACAAGTGAGCCCTCGGGTTTAATTAAACTTTTTAAAAAGTGTATCATCCATGAAAACCGTGCCCATTTGCTTAAGAAGCACTCCCACTTTCCCCTCGAGTGGTCGATACATTAAAACTTGAACTGATTGATTTCAGAAAGCCGTGCCACCGGTGTCCTCGCGCGGCCATTAACAACATTTGAAGTATGGTCATCACTGAGCTTAAGGCCGGGGATTGATAATAGCTTGACCGACAGGGCCTATCTTACCCATCCCTTTTCAGGAGGTCTTGTAGTTAGCACCCAGAGCACTTGTGGCGAATCTCAAACAAACACAAGAGTATTCTCAGAGCGAGTCAGCGGTTGAGTGGGAAGCTTCTTTCTCATTGGTGTGAACCCCATGAATACATTCCATCTCTAACTAACTACTTGGCCTTAATGTGGAATTCAAACGAGGTATGAGGCCAATTTATTTATTTGTATTCCTCGGGTCTTAGTGACACCCTTGAACACAGCGATGGCAGGGAGGATAATCTCACTCTTTCATCAACAAAGTGGCACTGCACAAATCCGCATCAGCCGTGTATTCACTATTGATTGATGGTCACTCCTGCAACACCAGGCAACGCTGTTATTATCATGCACGAATTCCAGGCTCCCCACAATAAAATCATTGTCGTGATTTAGCCTCTACACCCCCAAAGGTGTCATAATAGCTCGCCCGGTGTTTGCCTCGTATTGCTTTCTTCCTCAACAATTAGCCGTGCCCTCTTGTGAGCTTCTATACCTCAGCCTCTGATGCAGGGGATGGTCTTTGGCGGACTCAAAGATAGATAGATAGATAGATAGATAGATAGATAGATAGATAGATAGATAGATAGATAGATAGATAGATAGATAGATAGATAGATAGATAGATAGATAGATAGAGTGTTTATACTCTACAGATCGTGTGCATACCCAAGTGTCCATACCGTCTGATGAATGGGAATATGGCTGTGTTCAGAATGAACCAATCACATAGAGCTCACATTAAATGTAAGTCAGTACATACTTGACACCTTTTAAAATGCCTTTTATGAGCAGCTGTTTTTGGAGGCTTTTTTTTTTGTTTTTACATTTTTGCAGTCAATCCAATATATAGCATACACGTAATCTTCTTCCACAGCATTGTTCAAAGGTATCAATCAGTCAGCATCAGGACATAAAAGAATTTCCAGTGAATTAGATACACAGTAGGACACAGTGAAAACGGTCATCATCAATGACACAACATTAACATACCAAGAACTGGACGTCTCTCCAAAGTTGATGAAAAGATGAAGGACTGGCAGGAATTTAATTTAAAATGGAAGTCTGAGTGTCTTTCTAGTTCATATATATCTACCAGATATCGTGATCATAGATAAAGGGCAGAGGATAGCCGTTGTAGTGGATGAAGCGATCTCAAGTGATGTAAACATCAGAAAGAAGGAACACAAGAAACACGAGAAATACCAAGGGCTCAGATAGGAGCTGGAGAGAGCCTGGAACGTAAAGGTGACAGTAGTGCCTGTGGTGATCGGAGCACTCGGGGCAGTGACCCCCAAACTAGATGAGTGGTTGCAACAGATCCCGGGAACAACATCGGACATCTCAGTCCAGAAAAGTGCAGTGCTGGGAACAGCAAGGATCTTGCGCAGAACCCTCGAGCTTCCTGGCCTCTGGTCGAGGACCCGAGCTGAATGTGGGACGGACACCACCCGAGGGGGTGAGACGAGGAATTTATGCTTGGGATAGGATTGCAAGACAACCTTTTATTATGAATGGGGAAAATGTGTAATGATCCTGTGAAATCAAGGTTCAACTTTTTGGTCATACAGTCAAACCTTGGTTTTTGTCCATAATCCGTTCCAGAAGGCTGTTCGAAAACCGAAATTGTTCGAAAACCGAAACCACGCTCTTTTTAAAATAAAAATGTTTACTGAACACGTCTGCTCACAATGGAAAGCAACACGAGGAAGCGTCACTTCGTGCATTCAAGTGCGCTCAGTTTGTTCAAGAACCGAAATGTGTTCGTCATCCGAGGCATTAAAAACTCGAAATTTTTGGTCGAAAACCGATTTGGTCGAGAACCGAGGTTTGACTGTAATTCCAAATGTTTGTATTTTTGGCGCAATTATAACACTGCACGTCACCAAAAGAACACCATACCTACAGCGAAGCAGTTCCAAATAACAGTAAGCATTAAGAAAACCTTTGGGCTTCTGGTAAAACATTTTTAAAAATGTCAGGAAAAGCCTACTAGATCAGCTGAACTTTACTGGTTGCAAATCAGAGACACTTTAAATTAGGGATGGGCAACTTAAATGATGGAGTGGGCCACAATTTATCATTAATGTTACTCATGGGACACATAAGACTGCACACTCGTAAACTAAAAGCCAAAAATACTATTTTAAATAATGATAAAATATGTGCATGTCTGTTTTTATTCAACCAATTTACACAGGGGTCAAATTCAAGGCAGGGCGGCCAGATCTTGCATGACACATTATTTTCTATGGGCGGCCACAGCAAAACAAGCATGTCATCTTCCATGATGCTTGCTAAAATGAATTTTTCTAAAACTATTAAGCATTGAATATATATGTTTTTGGAACACAGAAATGTAGTAACTCCTTATGCACTTCAAACGAACTGTCAAAGGTTCTTGTAAATAGAAATCACTGCTGTTTGTGTACTTTTGGGATCAGCGTTATAGTGGCTTAAGTTGTAATCTTTCAGGGGGAATAGCTAATCTTCCAGCAATTTTTTGGAATGTCAAATATTTGGTACCAAAATCAACTTTGTGAACTTGAAATTCTGAGTTCAAGCCACGCCTCACTTGAACTAAACTTAAATTTTCAAGACAGCTGTTGAACTTTAATTTCTGTTCAACCAGCATGAATTATGTTACAGTGTATGAATATGCAACACTTTAATGTTAGGAATCTCTGCTCGTGCTTGCAGAGATTCAAATGTACCTTTCAACAACATCCCATCATTTGGTAGCTTCTTTGAGAACAGGCCTGTGGGCACCATGTTTGGTGACCCATGTGCTTTACTGCAGATCTATATAGTCTTAGTCATGACGACAAGGTTATTGTCAACAACATTAATTATTGATATACTCACCATTATGCAACCTCTATGTTGATAATCATTACATTTTCAGATCATTATCTTTTTTCACAATTTTACCAAGTTTTATCTCCATAGTATCATAAAGAGTAAGTAGTGTCTGTTGTTGTTTTTGTTGATGATGGTGAGGATTTTTTTTTTTTTTGGGTGGGGGGCAGTTTAGGCTCTTTAGTAGTATATTTCAACAAAGAGTCAGAGGGTAGATTCGCGAGCACGCCAAAAGATACTGTGGCTCCTCAATGGGTATTGTGAATTGGTGTGAGCGCGGGCTGGTCATCAATCATTGTATCAGGGTATCTAATGTAAACGTGGCTGCGTCCTGGATAACATGTCACATCTGCTCTTCTCTCACTGTTGCTTCTTGGTTACCAAGCCATTTATTATAGAGAGCCCTGTGTCGGGAATAATGTGAAGATCAACCTGCTACCCCCTTATCTCCTTAACTGTGACATTATTCACCGACGTTATAGTCCACGTTGGTTGCAGATGGCAGGAAAAGAACGGAGAGAAAACCAAATGTGCACGCAGGGTTGATCCACGCGCTGCTGTGTTTGCGCTTCAGTCCGGTTTATGGCCCGATGAGCATATGGCCAATATTTTGTCTCACGTCATAGAAGGGAAGACAAACATTGAGCAATGCAAAGGAGTTAGCGGGAGCAGAGCCTCTTGAGCAGCTATGCAAACGCACTCTGACAATACGAGAAGAAGGAGCACTTGCTTTCAGGGTATATAAACCACATCAGGTTTATCTGTGCACGCACTGCTTACTCTCATTTGGAGATATTTCATGACCCCCGCGCGCGCGACCGAGACTTCCACCACCGGCCTCCCTCTGGTGTACGAGGTAAGCCCACTGCAAGCTTTCTTTAGCTGATCAACTGGCAGTCTTATTTAAAGTGTGGCCCTGCATGCGTGGAAGTCACATGGGTGTGCATGGGACACCATAAAAGCAATAACATACTGGAACTGCACCATTACAAAAAATATATATTCCTATATCTCCAAATAGGCTACAAATATTCACCTGCAACATATGAACAGCTTGCATGCAGTATTTTCAATGTCCCTTTATAAGAGCCTTATGGCCACACGTTGGAATGATGACATTCGTGACTATATTTGACTTGATAAATAAGGGTTACACTTATGATTAACAATACCAAGTTGTCCAAATTTCGGGTACCCTCTGTGTGTACCCCCTGTTGTTTCTTTAAAATGCCGGTAGGGTCCGCTAGAGCTCTACAGATGTCAACAGATGTTCTCGTTATTGTTGGCACTCACCAAACAAGCTGCCTGAGAGGAAGGAGGACACGTTTCTATATGAGCGTGACAGATTGTGTTGACAGTATTTCTTTACTTGATTATGTGCACTGTGCACTTACAATGAATATGAAGCGCATTTACTGATTTTGTCTACAAAGCCAACAGGTTTAAACCATTTATGCTCGCTACAATTGCGCCCAAAAAAAAGAATAACAAAATTGTTAGCCTTTTTAGCAATTCAGGACGAATTTCACACACGCCCGCACGCACACACACACACACACACACACACACACACACACACACACACACACGCGCGCGAACGCGCGCGCGTAAATGGCAAAGAATGACAGT
>CM031705.1:7328165-7468165 GCA_018466805.1 Hippocampus abdominalis | reverse complement strand
GTGCCCGTGTTAGTCAGAGACGGGAAGCCTTGTCACACCCTTAAAGCTCAGGACTTGGCGGCCACTTTTCAGGCCGGGATCCCCTTCACGGCGTACGGCGCGCAGTCGCTCCAACACATGCAGTACAACGCGCAGTACGGCGCCACTGCCACGCCGCACTTCCCCACGGCGCACCACTTGGTGCAAACGCAACAGTGGACTTGGTAAAGGGGACGGGATAGACAAGAGACTCGTCTTTTTGGGAAGGCACTAGGCGCTTTCACGACACGCGCAAATAGAGGGGACCGAGAACCCAACCCCCCCCCCCCCCCAGGCAAACCCACACACGAAAGACTTCATTTTTTTGTTTTTCGCAGTCCACGCACTACATCATTTTATTCGGGGCTCATGTGTGCACCGTGTTTACATGTTTTCGTTAAGAGAACTGGCTCCAATTCCCCCTGTTCCAAATAGATTTGAACGAGAATGTCAATGCTCTTCTTGTGAACTTTTTGTTTTTGTTTTTTTTTGGTAAAACTATGTTGTGTGTTGGTTGTAGATATATATTTTCTCTCGCCCTTTGCCCTCGTGTTATTATCAGCACGTACGATCCACTTTATAATTATAGAAATGTTAATTTCTTGCTTCTTTTATGGACCGAAAAATATTTATGGCCATGAATAAATACTGGCAACTTTTCAGATATCCTCGTCATTTGGTTTTCATTTAACGGTGCCAAAATGTTCGTTTGTGCGTCAATTTGAGATGACGCGTTCAAGTTTAGCATCATACCAAATGGTTGTGGTTCCCATTAGGATTTCTTGACAGGCTGCTCCCACGTGCGCCGAGAAAATTTAAAACCACAGAACCAGCAACAAATATATAATTAAAACGACCTCAGATAAACACTATTGACGGAATACATCTTGAGCCCTTCAGTCTTTTCTGTTTAGGCAAATGTAAGGCATTAGAATATTTCCTCTAAATCCAAGCGCCCTCGCTATAAAGCTTCAAGTCACTTGTGAAATGGGACTAAAATCCACTCACTTAATAGAAGAGGGCTTCTCAACACAAGAAGCTTTTATGTCAAAAGCTCTCCTTTTTGTTGCATTTGAAACCGGTCCACCGGCCTTGTGCAAATGGAGTTTAATGCAATAAACGCGGCGTTATCTTGTTAGACGCGTAACTTGCAAACAAGGGGAAAGAAAATAATCGATCGCTCGGCTGTCATCAACAGGAGCCTCGCACTGACTTACTTACATTCCGTTTGAATACGAACGTCTTTAACAAGAACATTTCCTGTCGCTGTCGGACACAATTTCACTTATGGAGCTAATGTTACTCCTTTAAAGTGCGCGTAGAAGGTACAAACCACTTCCACAGTGGATTATCTTACTCCGGTCAATATCTTGAGTAAATATTGCAGAGGGAAAAAAAAATCTCGGCATTTCCTTTGGCCCAGGAACACGCGCGCGCGTACACACACACGTGTACCCACGCACGGGCGCGCGCGCGCGCACAAAATATCCCAACAGATGTTAAAGCCGCCCATATCATCGCTGAACAAACAGCTAAATTGGACAGATTTGCTAATTATTTACAAAACCGTGTCTCTAGGGACTACTGCTTTTGGAGCATGTGTTCGCACAAAACCGGCTACACTTGGAAGGTTAAATAACACGAGGTGTTTTTTTTTTTAGATACTTTACTGGCCATACAGTCAGTCACATGCGTCGCAGAGAAAATCTTCGATATTATTTATAATCGAATGACTACATTAAAAAAGGAGCCGTTTTGTTGGACTCTATTATTACACAATACAGTACAAAACCAAGATGAGAGACAAAAGGCCAGGCTCGGTTCCGATGCATGTTAGAGGCGTGCATGTTACCAAGCAGCGGCGCAAGGATGCAGACAGTGGAAGAAAAAAAGACCGAGAGAAAGCAAGCGTGTCAGAGTTTGTCGGTGGTGTTCGGAGTCAGGGAGATGCATCTTTGGGCTTTTTGTTGCCGCCTGTCACTCGGTGTCATTGTGATGTTTTACTACACACGTCGCATCCCATATGGGCAGCTGGGCACGGACAAGGAGGGCTTGGGAGGGGTGGAAAAGGATCTTTCACAAAACCCAAATTGTGTCAAGCTTTCAAATAAACCATTGTTGTCTCTCCAAGAAAAACGAATTAAAAATTCGTGCTATATCTATTCTGGTCCGCCAAAAGAAGACGCTCTATTCACAGATAACAGGGAGTCCTTCTTCTTTGATAGAGCTAAGCCAACAAGAGCCCCCTCATTTCTGCTCTGCCTCCATCCTCCTGTTTTCCAAAACTGAAAGGCTGATTATTGTCTCTCCCCAAAAGGCGAGTAACACAGCGCGAAAACTATTTTTAAAACCGGACACAGTTCTTCCTTGTTTGCCTTCACTCTTAGCTGCGTGTTTTATTTTCTTCCCCGCCCAAAACATCAATTCACTTATTTCTTTTCAAGCGTTCATCGTCTCCACTTTTCGTGGGCCTGAAAAGAAATTAACTCAAATGTGATAATGTTATCTTTTGTCCGGCATATCACCCCTGGGTGACACGCCGGACGCCAGTGTGCAGCAACCAAATATTATTTTCTGCAAGTGTTGCCAACCTAAGTGAGCATTTCATGCTGAGTATAGCCCTGGGGGAAGAGAAATATTGTCCTGTTTCATTAGCGCAAATTCACAAATAGGGGAAAAATGGCCAATATAATGCGTCAGAAATACAATTTTTGGTTTAGTAAAAAAAACAGATGAACTCGTCTCTGAATGTGCAGAGGGTTTAAAGGTCAATCTTAACGTCCGATAGGCTATGCCTGTATTCATCTCCACATTTTTCTGCTTTCTTAAAATCAAATATAATTCCTATCCGGGTAGTTATAATGATTTGAATATTTGCTCGATTCGTTATTAACGCTCAATAAATTACCATTTTGATTTGAGATTGCTTGAAGAGATGTTCAGCATCGTTCTATTGTGCTCAGTTCAAACTGCGTGGATAACACTATTGTACATATAACCCGTGAATACAATACTTGAGGAAATGCGCACTTGGAAGACCGTGGATATTCGTCATCCTGCCCAGTTGAACCCCGGCATGAATCTTTTCTCTTTTTTTCCCCCTGTCACGCACATCGCCAAAATAAACGAGGATTTCAAAGCTATATGAAGCGGCGCCCGCCACCTCATTTAAAGGAAGCTATCTGGGTTTTATTGCCTTAAAGGAGATCCAGATTAGATTTGCCACAGTGCTGATATTAAAAAGAGAGGGAGTGATGGAGGGCGGAGGCGCCAGACGAGGGGAAATGAGTTGTTCTGCACATATGCCACAAGATGGCAGCAGAGGTCTTTAGTTCCGTTAAATTTGTGTGTCCTCCAATGCCAATTGACCTAAATTTAGCCATTCATCTATTTTAACCACATTCCTATTACGTGTATATACAGTATATTTTTTTTCCATTTTTGAACAAAATAAAAATGCCACCACTCTTACATCGGAAAAATCCAGGAAGAAATGTTTACAGTTGAAATTTCTTGCAGAGAAAAGAACAGTAGGAAGCCTTGTATACTTCCACAGTGTGGCGCAATAGGATAAGGTGACAAAAAAAATGGTGAACTTGAACAATGGCGTTCAAGTGTGGTCATCCATGGCATGTATTCACTCCGCCAGAACCCATTCAACCAAAGACGAATGATTGAAGTTTTAGAAAATTATTAAATATAATTAAGAATTTATCATTTATAATAATATGAATATAGTTATTAAATTCTCTCTCTCTCTCTCTCTCTCTCTCTCTGTCTCTCTCTCTCTCTCGCTCTCTCTCTCTCTCTCTCTCTCTCTCCATATGTATCGGGTTCGATTCCAGCTCCGGCCTTCCTGTGTGGAGTTTTCATGTTCCCCCCATGCCTGCGTGGGTTTTCCAGTTTCATCCCACATTCCAAAAACATGCATAGCATGCTGATTGAACACTCTAAATTGTCCCTAGGTGTGAGTGTGTGCGCAGATGGTTGTTCGTCTCTGTGTGCCCTGCGATTGGCTGGCAACCGGTTCAGGGTGTCCCCCACCTATTGCCGGAAGACAGCTGGAATAGGCTCCAACACACCCCGCGACCCTTGTGAGGATAAAGCGGATCAGAAAATGGATGGATGAATATAATTATTAAATTATGTCATATGTCATATATATATATATATGTGTGTGTGTATGTATAGAGAGAGAGAGAGAGAGAGAGAGAGAAATTGGGAGTTTCTCCATTGTTTTCTTATATATACATACACGATATACATACACAAACACACGCGCACACACATACGCGCACAGAGTTGGGCGGACTTGGTCTAAATAATTATTACCCAACATGCTCCATGCAGATATTATATATTACCCTAGTTATTTACTAACAAAAATCGATCAATAAATCCAAATGAAATAAAGCAGGAAAAAAAAGGTATAAAGTGCAAAAACTGGTCAGTAGACGTCAAATTTAAACTGCCGTTTTGCGACTGTGATGTTTGTTTGAGTACGTACCAACAGGGGGCCTCATTGTGTTGAAAGATGCAAACGCCGGAAGGGTGCATGGGGAGACTCCATCATGATGAAAAGAAGCTCGGAAGTCTTTATCTCTAAGAGTTCAAAGCTTCCACTGAGGTCAATCCAGACTGAATAAATGTTGCAACTCAACAAAACTGAGGTGCAAGACACGTAGCGTTTTACAATCTGGTCCAGGGTTCTCCTTGTTTGAATGAGGAATAAATATGGGAAAAGTCAATGACTGACCCTTGAAAGTGTTGGAGAAGAAACTGCTCGAGTGTCTTCGGGAGATGTCACATCTCGACACAAAGGAGAATGTCGGCGAGACTGTCAACGGCGTCTTTAGATCTGCCGCTACAAGATGGACATGCACGGAGACTTCTGAGATGACAAACAAGAAGAAACCAAGAGGAACAGCCAACATGGCGCCCTTGGGGACATTTTATGTGATGCTTCCATCGGAGAATTGCATTGTTTTTTACCAATGCGTTTCATTGAAAAGACAGTGTTTCGCCCATTTTAAAGCATAAGAAAATTGAAGTACAACATTAAGTGAAATATTCTTACATAAAATACAAAAAAAAAACAATTCTAACACACAAAGTCGATATTGTCTACGCATGTATAATATACAATATATATGAATATTTTTGACTGAATAGATAAACTTCTTTTTAATGACAATTAAATGTTGACCAGCCATTGCAAAAAACAAAAAACAAAAAAAAATCAGCGATCAGGATTATAATATGGAATGTGACAATGCTACAGAGTCTTAAGAAATATTATGTGTCCTTTAACAGGGATGTATACTTTGTAACAATTAAAACGACTGAGACGATTTCAACTGTCATACAACTAACAACTAAAAACTGACATAAAGGGATGAAAAGTCAAGAGCATTTTGATTGCAGGAGCAATGCTAGCGAGGCAGACGTCAATACAACAATAACAAAAGCATACCGGTCAGTAAGTATCGGTCATTGGAAATATAAAACTGGTTACTTACTAGCCTATCTTGTTGGGGCCAGTCGCTCAGAAGCCAAGGTATCATCTTCACCGTACAGTGTGTTCAACGATTGACACACAGGTGATGCTTCCGTTAATTACGGTACAACATTTGATATGGTGTTATTATGTGTCGGAATATTAATTGGATATTGCTTTCCATGAAATGTATCTTATCCTTTCAATTTTAAAAGTTAACAGTAATAGCTGGGTGTAATACTATAATTATATTAAAGATGAATTTCCCTCCGCCCCCCGATTTCGTGGCACCACTTTGAGTTCACGGCCCCCTCAGCATTTGCCGATGCTGAACTGTCTTCCCTAATAGGCAATCACGCCCTGCCTGCAGATGAGGTTACAATGTTTTATAGGGCTGAAGAGGAGGCAAAATAAAAAGTCTTCTTGGTTTGGTTCCGACGGTGTTCATTCGCTAAAATATAATGCCAAAACAGCAATTGTGGATTGTACATTCCTAGTATATAAACAATTAATTGATCAGAACTATTGTTTAACTTAAAATTGTCCAAATTCTCAGATTTCAGCATTTCATTATTTTATGACTTCTATAGTCCTTTGTGAAAGTAGACTGACTATCTTTTGTGTTTAATCTAAAGAAGACATCTGCTTTTACTGTTGAAAACAATAGTGCATTCTTTTTCTTATTTTCGAACATGTGGTCTGAACCCGTACCTAAATCATAATTAGTTCATGGGAAAAAAAACAAAAAAAACAACCGTCAGCAGTCATTTAGTATGAAAATAATTATTGGCAGCCGTCATAAAATTCCCCTGTAGTTGACATGTAGTTGATCCTGAAGCAGCCTCAGAAGTGTGTCGCTATCATCAAACTCGTAGCCTTTCGCATTAATCAGAACCCAGGAAGTGGCACTTAATTTCAAAAAGGTCGGTGAGCACATCACTCCCTCTTGGTGATATTGCCTAATTGTTGTTTTATTTTAGTTTTGGTTAATCATTGGACAATATACTGTAGGTTTATCGATAGTATCATGAAAAAATGACTTTGCAAGACATTTTAAGGCAAAATACTTTTTTTGTGTAATTATTCGACGGAATAATGAATTATTTTCGATAGTGACGGTCCTACTAACACACGCGCACACACACACACGCTCACACATACAAGAACACGCTCACACATTCAGTCCCATACGCAGAAGACATTTGGATTTCAGATCAAAAGTAGAATATCGGACAAAACATCAGGCTTTTATTTCACGGTATTTCCATCTAGATGTGTAAACCAACTCAGGGCAGAGCACCTTTTGTTTGAAGCCACCTAATTTTTCAAGTCGGCAAAAGAAATGGAATGGACATCATTAATCTTTTCAGGGACAGCGGTTACTACAGTGGTCGGGTTACAGGGTGCACGAAAAGGTTAAATGAAGTCAAAGAGCATAACATTTCATTTTTTGGTGGCATAACCCTTACTGGCAACAACCGCACTGACTTCACCATCCTGTTTCATTTTTGCTTTTCCAGGCCTTTACTGCAGCCTCTCTCAGTTTTTGTTTGTTTCTGGAGGTTTCTCCCTTCAGTCTAATTTTCAGGAGGTGAAATGCATGCTCTATTGGGTTAAATTCTGGTGATTGACTTGGCCTGTCTGAGAACTTCTGCTTTCTTCCCCTGATGAAGTTGTTGTGGCAGCAATGTGTTGGTCATTATCTTGTTGCATGATGAAGTTTCTCGCAACTAGTTTGGGTGCATTTTTCTTTCAATTGCCAGGCAACTGGTTTGGTCGATTTCAGAATTCCTTCTTCTACGATCATCAAAAATCAAAGAGCTGACTGATGTCCAATAAATATTCGTAATAATACTGGAATTTTACCCGACCCACTGCATTCTACTATCCAGTACTGCAGTTCCGCTCTCTGCCACAACCTACACTCAGCAGCAGTGCTCCACACACGTACTGACCACCACTCTGTCAAACACTATAATAGAAGTAGAAGACGAAAGAGAAGATGTGACAACAACTCAGGCTGGCCGCTGAATTCTCTACGACGCCTCCCCAAAAATGCTACCTCAGCATCCTCTCCTGCGAGGAACCCACCGAAGATAAGAAATCTCCAGCGATGATCAATGACTATAACTTCTCATTTCTCCTCCGTCTACATACATGGACTTCGCTCTAAAGGTAAGTTACAGTACGGTACTGCATACTGTGGAGCTTATTGACATAATGCCCCCGTGGAATTAATAGCGGATGGATGTGTTTGGGATGGAGTGGTTTGTGTGCAGTGGACTTGCGCTTGACTTCCCGTTTTTGGCAAGTGAAAAGTAGAAAAGTATTTTGCGACGCACCGCCAGTGTCTCCTTTTCTTTGGCATCACACTGAAGTATTTTATTTTCAATGACTTTAAATCACAGGTGTCAAACTCATGGCCCGAGGGCCAGATCTGGCCCGCCACATCATTTTTTGTGGCCCGCGAAAGCAAATCAAACATGTCAACTTCTATGATGGCTGCTAAAATCTGGACCAAAATAAGAGAGATGGTGTCAGCATTTTCTTGTTACCAACCCCCTCATTACAGTAGCTGATTCCTTTATATGGTTTCACAGTCATAACAGCCCTCCAAGGGAAACGGTCACTACAATGTGTTTGACACCCCTGCCTTAAATGCTAATTATTGATAGAAATGTAATGTGTCTCAACTTATGCCACTCACAGAGTCCATTGTGTTTGGATCTTGAGACGTCGCCAGCACATATTTAGCACATTTGACACAACTTAGCGAGGATTATAATATACGTTATATGCAAAATAGCTAAGAAATAGCCCAATTTCCACATTTGCCAAAATAGTATTTTTTGCTCTGCTCTCAGCTCCTTGCACAAAGCAAAAATATTCTACCACGGGAGACGCTGATGGTGCAGTTCCTACATGACAGCCTTACGTGGGCTGGAGATTGAAGTGCTGCACATGACGAGTAGCCAGCTTAGAGACAGTTTTGTGCAAACAGTGTGCATGTCAAGGTGCTTGACTTTGCTAAATGTTGAGATTAGAGAAAGAGCAGAGTCTGCAAAGTGCACGGACACGGTCAGGTTAAAAACTAAGAGTCGCATGAATTTTCTTCCCAGCAAATTCAGCGACTCCCTCATTTGTGCACCGTGATGTATGACCTATGAAGATTTAAAAATGTATCACAAACAGTGTGCAAGGTGTGCATTGAAGATACGTTTACATTTCAAATATTTACATAACACACAATGAAGCATCTTCGATTGACTATTTCCCTATTTCATCGGGGGAAAAAAAAGTGTGAAAAAAATATCCTATGGATGAAGTTTAATTTGAAGTGTTTATTTCAGCTTGCATTTTCCCCCTGATCCAAATAGTTTGTTACCGACATAAATGACAGCTGGAATGATGCTGGGACGATTGGAAAGCTTTCATGGGTCCAAAATAAATGCTCATCTGAGATTCATCATGTTTTGGAAAAATCTGCATGCTGTCACACGGGGCTGTGTTAAAATGATAGCATGATTTTTCTCTATCTCACTGTGCTCTATATGCTTCTGTTGCTTTTCTGAATAGTCCTTTGCAATCAGGAATCTTAGACTGAGACTCAGGTTCCCAGATTTGAGTGTTTACATTTTTAATTTCATGGATTGGCTCACCTTCTTCAGCGGCAGGAGCGTGCGGTGCTTGACATGTCAGCCCGGCAAACATGGGGACTTCAGCTTGATGACGAGTAGCCATCAGACGTTGCCGACACGTCCCAATCAGTAAGCGTAATGATCACAAGCAGCAATAATAACTATTTACGAAATGATATAACCTCTGAAGACATGCAAGGAGTGCTGCCATTACGTTTATGTGGATTCATGCGTGAATGCCAAATGATCCTCTTCACAGAATTTCTGTTATGAATGAGCAGTTCTTTAAAACTGGGGAAAACTGGGAACTGTACAAAATTCAACAAACAAACAAACAAAGCATAATACTCAATGTCTTTCTGAACCAACGGGATCTCAGTTGGATTGAAAGGTAAGCGCAAACACGCTCGAACAGCTCTGGCAGGGTGTGGCAGAAAGTGCAGCGAAGCATCACGACACTGCGTGGTGCCAGTGACCACCCACACATTCATTGCCAACTCAGGCAGTTGGCTAGTCGAGACGTTGCTGTTTGTCTTTCTATCGGCAAAAAAAACCAAAACGTGTTTTATCACACAGGTACTGCACAGGCAGAAGTTCAACAGTCTGGCTAAATAAACTACACGAATGTCCATCCATCCATTTTCCATTCCGCCTATCCTTACAAGGGTCATGGGGGGTGCTGGAGCCTATCCCAGCTGTCTTTGGGCAGTAGGAGGGGGACACCCTGAACTGGCTGCCAGCCAATCGCAGGGGACACAGAGACAAACAACCATCTACGCTCACACTCACAGCTAGGGACACTTTAGAGTGCTCAATCATCCTGCCATGTTTTTGGAATGTGAGAGGAAACCGGAGTACCCAGAGAAAACCCACGCAGGCCCGGGGAGAACATGCAAACTCCATACAGGGAGGCCGGAGCTGGAATTGAACCCGGTACCTCTGTACTGTGAAGTCGATGCACTAACCACTGGACCACCCGGACTACACGAATGTGTGACACATAATTAGTCATGCCAGCATGTGGCAGTTCTGCATTTCAAGCGAAGAGAAAGCACATGGACATACGAACATATCCGCTCGGGCAGCCATCTTGAAATGGGAGTCCCCAGCGATATTCTTCCATTCACTTGTCATGAGGTAACTGTGTTTGGTTCCAATTATATTCACCCTAACTCGTCCAATTCTTTCCCGATTTTGACACGGATTGGTTTGTTAGGCATGCACTTATAATAGCGGATCCCTAAGAAATTTTATAATTGGGGCTTCCATAGCACTTTAAATGTAACGGGAAAACCAAATGATTTTTTAATTTAAAAAAAGAGAGACACAAAAAAAAACCCTGCGATTGGCTGGCTACCGGTTCAGGGTGTCCCCTGCCCACTTCCCCCTGCGATCCTTGTGAGGATAAAGCGGATCGGAAAATGAATGAATGAAAGTCTGGTATGAATTCAGCCTCTGGCAAATTGGAAATGCGATCTATCTTCAAACTGGCTTCCCTGAAAAGGTTTGCTTTGTCATCTAGAAAAAACAGAAAGTCCGAGTGATAGTCAACAATCATCGCTGCAAAAAGGGGTACTCATCTAAGGCTTACGTTTTCGATAAAACATTTTGAAAACGTATCCTCAGTGAACCAGATGATGCTCATTTGTGGTTTATTAAAACGCAAATCCATGACTGACCATCAAATGATTATTTTTGTCTACAGTATTTCTTTAGGTTTGTATGCATACAATCCTTGAGGGTTCCTAATCTGCCATCGCTTTGTTGACCATCAAGTCAAAGGCCAATCGATGGCTTACCTTTCCATGGGATTTCCCTGACGGCTGCTCAATCATAGCATGAGTGATTGACATTTCTTAGGGATCAGATTCTGTGCACCATGTGTGGAGAAAGCCAGACTTTGCATTTTCCTTGAGCTCTGATTTGTTGTTTAAGCCCCTCTTGAATTCTTTGGTCATGCTTCAGGAAGAAAGCACTCACATACCGTACTAAGAGCCATACCAGCATTTCGGTCACTAACTAACATATATCTTATTGTTGGAGTGCAATTGCTTCCTTTTGTCATCATTGTTCGTCTTAGGGCAAATAAATCACCATTTTTTTACACTTAAAATTCATATTTTACAATTGTATTGGTCTTTATTATCTGCAACAAACAGGACTTGTTTAATTGTTTTATTACAAACATATTGCTCGAATACATGTCACCAACTCCTTGAAAAATATGTTTGAAAAAAAAATGTAAGGATAATTTTTTCCTGCCTAAAGAGTAATAAAAAAATGGAGGAAAAAAAATCCTAGTGTAGGTTATCATGATTTGTGCATGAAAGGGTTAAAAACTAAGCCCATACAATATTTTGGAGGAACACGTCTATCATGATGCAAAGCACAAAAATGAATGTCTCAAGAAACTCTGCCCGAAAATCTAAAAGAAGTCTGCCATTTGTTTTGAAGCACAATTTTTGCCATTTTTGGGGTTTGAATATTATGAAAATTCAACTACTAAAGCTGGTTCCACTTCACAACATGGAATTTGATAGACACGTCTAACATGAACAGACACTCAAAAAGTCTCATGAAACCCTGCCAAAAAAAAATAAAAAATCACAGAAAGCCTGCCCTGTGCTTTGAAACCACCATATTAGAATCTGTTTGGCCAACTTTCTTTAAATGGTTTGAAAATCCAACCCAAAAGCTGGTGTCACTGACTTACATTAAATCATCTAACCTGTACAAGTCAAGTGGAGAAAGAATAAATCATTTCAAGAATGGATGTAAAAATAACTCAATGTGTTTGCAGACGGGTGCATGGTCTCTTATAAGTCATTATAAAATGAATGGTTGGTGAGGGTTATAGTTGAATTAAGTGCAACGGAACACTCATCCAAATGCATGTCAACGCATCATGACAGCACGGGAAGAATCCAATTTGACCCTGATGCTGAACATAGCGGCACACCGCATTGTTGGCCGGCGGATCTCCTTGTAAAAACTCTTGATTCCATTTCAATCTTGAAATGAATCGGTACCAAATGAATGAATATACATTTACACAACCCCAGGTTATCACAATTTTTAGTTAATGACAGAAGCTGTCAAAGTTCTTTGTAACATATTGACAATAGAAACTTAGATGTCAGCTTTTTTTGTTTTACTCTTCACATGCAGGGGAGGGGACAGGTGGGCCCTGCTATCTTACAAAATGACTACACATTCTACACCAGATGTCTTGTGTCATTCTACTAATAAAGACAAATCGGTCACGTTTTGCATGATGGTATTTGGTGGACCCCAAAGAGCAGGGAGGAGCAGGTTGGACAGAGCAAGATGCATTTAACAAAAATACATGTACGGGTACATTGAAAAAAACAAAATAAATAACTGAAGTCTACAAACAAAGTCCTGAAAACTAAAGTAGCAGAAATACCTACGACAGAAACAAAACATGACAGGAGCACACAGACACACACTGATCTGACCAAGACTGATCAGAACTCAGGGAACTAAATACAAGCAAAGTGACGAGATGACGACAAACACCTGGACAAGACACAAAAGGTCGAGGGAGCTGATTGGTTCGACACAAGGGACCCGCATGGTGAGAACAGGTGGAGACAAAAAGGGCACATGAGGGAACAAAACTAAATGTAACCTCAAGAAAAACATAACAAACGTCTTCAAACTTTACATATGAAATTATATTCAGAACTAAAGGGTCAGGCAAAATGATCGGATACATTTGCAGGTTAAATAAAAGGCAAATAAAGTAAAGAAACAAAACTGTGTTTTTATTTTTGAAAAGTACATATAATGCCATTCTGTTTCACTGTGTTTTAAAAAATTAAGTGGAGTTCTGCTGTTGCGAGGTCAGCCGGTTGATTTTCGTTTCAATGCAGATCCAGTAGCTCTGAAGTTGGTAACCCATAGCAAGATTGTATTTCGAGCTGGTAGGGGATCATGTCTCCCAAGATTGAAGTGCAAACGGAACGCTAGTTGTGTTGCAGTGACATATTTGTTTGTTTTGATAAACGTTTCCACAATGAAAGTGTGATGTTCACCAGTCGAATGCAAGAAACAAAAAACAATGGCATTATAAAGAAACAAAGCTAAATGGCAATATGATTAAAAAATGGTATTATATGTACTTTTCGAAAATAAAAACACTTTTTTGTTTCTTTACTTTATTTGCCTTTTATTTAACCGACAAATGTGTCCGATCATTTTGCCTGACCCTATAGTTGTATTTGCCTGAAACACAGAACTGCCATATGCCGGCAGCAGCATCATCCTTTCTGCAATATGATATGTTGAATTCTAAGGATCTTTTGTTAATATCAGTGAATCAGTGCCAATAGTGACAATCCATTGATGTGTAATCTCCTCATGTACGGTAAGGTTAAAAAAACAAAACAAAACAAAAAAATATTTTGAATGCTGTACAAGAAGCCCAATATAAAAGCACACACATTAGTGTCTCTTATTCACTGAAACTTGAATTTTTACTTTTTCCTTTGGGAGCTTAACATCGACTTGCAAAAAGCACTTCAAAAAACAGAATGCTCAAGATAGTATGGGAACAGAAAATGGCTGAGATTTTACACGGGAGCCCCGCAATCAAAAGCGTTGGCATTCAGGTCATAGTCATAGACAATTTGTTGACATTATGTGCAAGACAAAATGTGTAAAAGAAAAAAAAAAAGGTCAGTTTATTTCTTCCTTCTCTCTGACACTGAAAATTGCTAGCTTGCGAGCTAACCTTTCTACTCGTGAGCTAACAGGTCAACACTTGCTTGCGAGTTTGTTTGACACAGCCAGGGAAACAATAAAATAATCAAACATGTTATAAACGTTACATGAAGTTATACTGTATCTGGGATCTACTGTGAGTCACTTGGGTGTCCACCTCCGGTAGTTTTTTCAACCGCATATTGTCATTTTTTTTCTTTCAGTCCAAGCCTGTTTATTTGTTTCAAGGAGGACATGCATCAAGACCTCCCCAGATCGTTCAATGTATGTAGACTGCTCACCCCAAGCTGCTGTTATTAATATTTTATTGAATAAATGAATACATAAATAAATAAATAAAATCATTTCCTACTTCTATTGTGCTGAAGTGTTTTTCCTATTCCATAGACGCTCTTCACTGAGAGAATATCGACTACACAGCGGCATGCCGTGCAAGAGTATAGAAGGCTGCAAAAGTTGCATGTCTAATTTACATGCAGAATGTACATGCATCAAGCATAAACAAACCTTTAGACCCTTCCAAGTGGTTCTGTATATTTCAAAATGGGCTTCACAAAAATGTGTGGCCTGCTCGAAGGCGCAGGAGCTGCTTTATACTATGGTTATCCATGCAAATGATACTGGCTGAAACTTGGTCTTTGCAAAAAGCTCCGGACACCTTCCGAGCTGTTACACAGAGTCCTTCTGGGTTGGCTGCAGTGCACCTGCTACCCTGTTGCATGGTTGGGAGAGATTCAAGTCAACTAATGAAGCTACTTTGTTGAAGTGTGTTTGCACCCTGCATTGCCTCTTTTTTGTTTCTTTGTTTGCACCGTGGATTGCCATTTGCCTCCCCTGGCCACCAGAGCAGAAGTAAATCCTCAGAATGGATCAAAATCTCTTCACTTAGTACATGAGGCCCTGCCCCCTACTCTCATCATAGTCAAATGTGGGTGAGTAACTTGTGTTCTCATCAAATAAAAGTTGATTTTCATTGTTTGCTGTACAATTCGTCCATGACTATGACTAAATTTTACCCTGAGCATTTTACTCTCTTCTAAGTGTAGAGTCTTTTTTAGAGTACAGTAGAATTTTCCTCCATTAAAGTAAAATGTACTCTGCCAAATTTAATAGCTACACACCCCAATCATGTTTAAGTTTACCTGGATAACTCTATGGAATTATTATTATCATTATTTAATAATTAAAAAATAAGAATTTTGAAAAAATAATTTAATATTGAGTCTCATTAGACCAGGGGTGTCCAAAGTCGGTCCTGGAGGGCCGCTGTCCTGCCTGTTTTCCAGCTCTCCCAGGAGCAACACACCTGATTCACATCATCAGGATTGTTCTAATGCTGCTCCAGAGCTGGTTGATGAGCTGATCAGTTGAATCAGGTGTGTCACAGCTGGGAGAGCTGGAAAACAGGCAGGACAGCGGCCCTCCAGGACCGATTTTGGACACCGCTGAATTAGACTGTAAGTGTACCTAATGTTTTGGCCGGCAAGTGTCCAGCACTGCCTGTGCTGTTTTTGACGCCGTAGTTCAGGTGTCGCCAAATCAGTGAGCAAAAAGAGCAAAAGAATGGCCACACAACAAAAGGATGCCAACATTACAACGGCAAGAGTAAATTACAATGCACAGCCGCAATATTAGTTAGATCTATCTAACTTATTCATGAAGGCTCTCGTGGAGCGACGATTCTGTGCACGACTTCCCGTAAGACACCGGAAATAGAATTTTGTTATTTTGTTATTCGCAAAACTCCCCTCTCCCCACTTTCTAAATGATCATAAGTCCCCACTGAATTGAAAAATGTCTTGCATGGCTTAGGAAATTGGCACCCACCAATCTGTTGTCGTTTGAGAGAAAATGGACTCTCGAAAAACAGTTACCATGTAAACAAAATGCCGGTTTCGGTTCATATAGACAGTCGCATACATAATTTACGCAAAGGCTCATGGGGCAAAGGAATAATGTGGATACAATCCAGCTGTTTTTACATAGGCTGTATGTATGTCTACAATAATAGCATTCGAGTGTGAATTAGTCCCTTCTTTGTGGGACACTCGACAATGTTTTCCGCAGTCATTTTCAGGTTTGGCTTTGCTCCAACTTTGGCCACTCGAAGTAAACCATTCACATACGTCGGTGACAGCAGAGCCGTGTTTTGATAATACTTGCTTTAGTATGGGAAAATCGGTTCCATGCCAGGTGATGCAGACACAAAAATTATGGGGAAATCATGAAAAATCCGAAAAATATTCACCCACCTCCGTTACTGTGAATCTCAATGTTATGCGAGTAACTGTGTATGCTTTGGCTCTTTACCTAAACAATATGCCTGAAAGCATCCCAATCAGTCACACTATGACAAAAACTAAATGAGACACAAACAGCGTTATAATATTAATTATATTTCATTTTTATTTCCATTTGACTTTTGTTGTTTAATTTCAGTTAGTTGTGATTAGTTTTTTGGCCAAATTTTAAATTTCATTTTAAAAAATGTATATTTTTAAATACTATGGTTTAGTGTAGTTTTTATTAGTTTTAGTATTAGTTTTACTTTTTCAATGCATAGATTATTTGTCAAGTGCAGGATGTGAAAGAAACAAATGTCACAAAGTATTCTGTAATCAAGCAAACTACAATTCTAAAAACTGATCTTCCTTCTGGCGGCCCGGTAGTCCAGTGGTTAGCACGTCGGCTTCACAGTGCTGAGGTACCGGGTTCAAATCCAGCTCCGGCCTCCCTGTGTGGAGTTTGCATGTTCTCCCCGGGCCTGCGTGGGTTTTCTCTGGGTGCTCCGGTTTCCTCCCACGTTCCAAAAACATGCATGGCAGGCTGATTGTGCACTCTAAATTGTCCCTAGGTATGAGTGTGAGCGTGGATGGTTGTTCGTCTCTGTGTGCCCTGCGATTGGCTGGCAACCAATTCAGGGTGTCCCCCGCCTACTGCCCGAAGACTGCTGGGATAGGCTCCAACACCCCCCGCGACCCTAGTGAGGATGAAGCGGTTCGGAAAATGGATGGATGGATGGATCTTCCTTCTTCTGTAGCTACGGATATACAGCAATACCGAAATAAATGTATCGACAATAAACCCCAAACGTTCTTGTATGACATTAATTGACAAAGACAGGACATTTTCACTCGAGTAAGTTTTAGTTTGTTTTATGAACATAAAGTATACATTCAGTTATTATTATTATTTGAATTATTATTTTCTATAACTGCTACAAACAACAAGTCGTATGCAGGAATAGTGATTATGACTGCATGAGCGTCCATGTCTTATGTTATGTGTTCTGTTATATTATTTTGTTATTTTATGTTAACGGTTCTGTAAAGCACTTTTTTAAATATAAATAAATAAAATATGTATTGTATTGTGTATTGTATTTTTTATTATTATTATTAAATCTTATTATTTACATATTTTTTGCTAAAGTGTAATGTCTTTATCTCATTTTGTGAAATAAAATGGGTCTTTTTCACCAATTTTAGTTTTAGTTATTAGATCATTTAAAAAAAACTACATTACATGAATGGGCCAGAGCATATTGTTACATTAATACCTCTGATGTGTATCAAACACTGCTGAACATTCTGATCTATATCCAGAATATTTGATACTGCATTTCTCATGCATGAAGTAAGAACAAATGAAGTGGCTGCTGGATTTAGAGTTGACCGTCATTTATTGGGGATATTGTTTCTAGACCATCCAATTGTGACCATTTTGACCAAAAACGATTTAGACCACTTCGCTAAAACCACGCTTGCTTTCCTGTCACCTGAGGAGCAGTCATGGTCGAGAGAGAGAGAGAGAGAGAGAGAGAGAGTGAGAGAGGGAGAAAAAGGCCCCTAACAGCGTGAAAGGGTTTTCCCCACTACTTTCTGATGGTTGAAAAGAAGAGGCCAGCAAAGCATTTCAAGTGGCCGAGCAGGTAGTGTAATGATCAGCCAGACAAGGTGGAATCAAGCCTCCTCAGAGATGGCCCTGCATATGCGGCTGACGTCCTACAAAAGTGAAAAGAGCAACTGGAACAGTGCGTGACAAAAATAGCAAATAAGAGAGTCTCAGATAGACTTGACGGAAGTGGTCAGACACAAACCGAGATCAAGATGATTCAGTGCAATGGGAAGTGATGGACAGCATCATGATGGATAGTTCTGGAATTTTCCTTTAGAGGGCAAGTACTCTTGTGGACAAAAAAAACGTGTTATTGACTTTGCTTCCCACTCCAAATGCTGCAACGCGGATCTTTTGAAGAATGGGGGGGAAAAAAAACTTGCAATATATTTCCTATTGTGTCAAATGTTGACATTGACTATTTGTATTTCATTGATATAGCTAACATTAGAATGTGCAAGTGTACCTAATGGTGTGGCATTTGGGTGATACTGCATGCAAAATTATTGAACAGCTAACAACATAATTAAAATCCACAAAGGGTATTGACTGAAATCAGCCACAATTTGATCTTGATCCTGGCAATACTTTCAATTAATTATTTTCAGCAATGTTCTAATTTACATTCACTTTTTTTTAAACAGCAAAAAAGCAATTTGGCAAAGTTAAGTGTGATTATGTATCAACACAAACAAAACATTCTCCATTATAATTCTGTTAAAACAGATAAAAAGAGTCCACACTGCTGGGAGTAGGTGCACACTTTATGCTTTTTATTTTTATTCACTTGTCAATGACAATCAGGATGAACCACATAACTATCCATTAATTTTTCTGATCCTCTTATCCTCACGGTCGCAGGCGTGCTGGATCCTCTCCCAGCTGTTTTCCGTCAGGAGGCAGGGGACACCCTGAACCGGGCACACATAGACGGACAACCTTTCGCGCTCACCATCTCAACTCAGGGCAAGTTAGAGTGTTCCATTAACCTGCCATGCATGTTTTTGGAATGTGGGAGGACTCTGGAGTACCCGGAAAAAACCCACGCAGGCACGGGGAGAACGTGCAAACTCCACACAGGAATGCTAGAGACGGAATCGAAACCTGCACCTCTGCACTATGAGGTGGACATGCTAACAAATTGCTCACTGTGCCGCCCAGCACGTAATTAATATTTTGAAATGTTGATTTACAGTATCTTTGGTAGCAGACAGTTTGAGTATTTAGTGTGTGCGTGCGTGTGTGTGTGTGTGTGTGTGTGTGTGTGTGTGTGTGTGTGTGTGTATTCAAGCAAATAAGGCACACGCTGGGTTTTAAAGATATTAAAAACACTCGAGAGAAAATGACTTGAATGAAATTGACTCGACTGGCAACCCACAAAACACGATTCATTGTGACCTTTGTGATTGCCCAGAATTATTATTCAAGAAGATGAAAAGGGCATAAATATACAATTCTAAATCCGGGATACAACTTTGAACATTTACATTTCAGATCAATTGGAACACTATGAAAATGTGCATGCATCCTTGAGAACCCACGGGGTCAAATATGGCCCCTATAAATTCTGCTACTCAAATGCTACCCTTAAATCCCAAAGGGTCAAATTTGGCCCTCATACTAAATTAGGATTAAAGCATTGAATATTTGAAAAAACATATATTTTCGTGTTCAATGAACATATAGCAGTCATTTAATGTATAATTCATCATTTTCCAAAGAAGAAAAGGGTTCTTGGGTTCTCCGGGGTTAAAGGGGAACTATAATTTCTGTCATGTGGATCTGAAAATGGATGTCAAGAAATTCTGGTTTCCTTAAAAGAAAAAAAACACACATCATACATGTCAAATTCAAAAGAAAGCACGCGCTTCATGTTGTTATAGTTCATGCTGCTTTAGGAACCCTTGTTGCTCGGCTGCAGATGTAATCATCGGGAAGAAGCCCAATTATTTTGCCGCCTATTTTCCTCCATTTACAGTCAAACTTCCTATTACAAATTATACGACAGGACTTTGTACGTCTATCTGTCAGGATCAATACATTCAGAGAGAAGTCATTTTGCGATGTGTTTATGTGAATTATAATGGCAGGCTGCCGGTATGGTTTTCTGCATAAAAGCACTCAAACGCCGAGACAAACACAAGTGAAATATGCAGCTTCTACAGACACGGTCTGACTGTCAAATCATTTCAAGTTTCAATTCAAAACTGACACACAAAGTGCTCGGAAAGTTTGGTCGAAAAGATGGAGGCCTGTCTCTTGACTGCTGATAGAAAAACACAAATTAGAATCCGGGCACAACTGGGCACAAGGAAACACTTGAGACAGATTGCTGCTATTTGCATTTATTTCTGGTGGTGGGACCAACACGTTTTATTCTCAGTTTTCTTCAATCACACAGGATTTGAGGGAAAATATTGCAGAGTCTCAGGCTCAGCTGTTTCTGGACAAAAACAAAGAAAGAAAGACAAATGGCACATAGGCCAACAATAAATATGTCCCATTTGATCAGAGTGTAGAAATCCGCGTATCCAAAATCAAAAAATACACTTTGAGAATTTCAAGTTGGCAGGAGTTAAGCTTGTGGAATTTGATATTTCTTTCCTGACGATAGACGGATCACTTGAGGATGTGGCACCCAAACAGTTCATTACATCGCCACGACTTTTTACCATTGTGCAGCTGGGCAGAAACATTTTGCAATTTGAAGAATAAGTTGACCCAACTGAGGCTGAGTCACATGATACACTCAGTAAAACAGCTTTTGTTTACCTGCCCTCTCTGCTGCCGTGCACCATTCACGCAGCCCACAAGTCCAACAAGCCATGCCAACACACACACACACAAAACAGTACATGGTGCTTGTGTGCATTTGCCATTTGCACTGCTCTGAGTTTCTTTTTTCCTTTCTTTTTTTGTAATTTGCAAAACAAAAAAAACAAAAAAATGTGCTTGGCCCTACTGATACCTTAAATCGTCTCTGAAATTTTGAGGCCTTGTTGTATTGTATTTCAATAAATTATCACAATGGAAGAGCCATTATTTTTAGCGTACGCATTCACCAGAACCTGACGATAAATTTAATAGTAACTTAATCAAGAAAATGAAGTGGCAGCCACGAACAATGACCTCACTAATCCTATTACACTATTTTGCATTCAACTATACTCGGCACTTTTCCCCCGAAATGCATGATCAGCATCCACATATTCTGTTTTTTGGGGACCCTATTAGCATCATTTCTTCCATCAAGCCACATTAATTGTGAATGAATGAAAACTCCTGGAGAAGAATAAGGTCTTCAAGAGGCTTGTCATATACTTTCTCCACTTGGGAGGACCTTTAACCTACTTAGCAGAGGGACAGAACTGTTTCAAGTAGGCCCGCATGAATGATATGCACCTGCCCGCTTTTTACTCCCACATTGCTGGGCCGTTTGAGAGGAGAGAAAGCATTTGAGCTAAATGGGGCTCGGTCCACATGTGGAATTTCCTCACTATTTCTCGATTTCCTCACTTCTTCCAAATGTGAAATCTTGGTTTGAGGAAAGTGTCAATCATTTGTTTAAGGTTCACAATAAAAGTGGAAGGCTTGGTTTCGTTTTATATCTGCTTCTGCAGGTGATGCAATACCATTGAGCTCGTTCGGTTATAGAGCTTTCAAATGTTCGGGTCGGTAAATAAAAATATGTCCGGAAACAATCTCTTTAATCTCTTCGGACAGAATTATAACCCCAAAGAGTCGTTATATTCTGCGCACTGCGCTTGTACCTAAAAGCACGTTGTATTTATTTATTTATTTGTTTATTATTGGATTTTTTTTTTCCTCCGTGGCCTACCCAAAAAGTTAATATTCTAAAAATGAAAACATTTCTTTGCTCGTATTAGTCCTTGCTCGTTTGGTTCCTTTGTGATGATATAACTCAAAAGTGACTAATTAATGTCAAATATTGAAAAGTACGGGGCCACGTGAAATTTACGCACAAGACAGTATCGTATTTGAACAAATATGCATGCATTTAAAAAAAAGAAAATAAATACGGCAATATTCAACATGACATTATTTTCAAATCGTATTTTCACATTTTAATATAGAGAATTGGGAAAAAATACATTAAAAAAAAATCTTACCATTTTTTTAAATGTAAAAACGAATCCCATTCGCATTTGAAGAAGTGATCAAGGGTTAAGTTGGGGTTTTGATGTCTACATGCCAAAAAAAAAAAGGAACCTTCGCGTTTTGTGCCATTTTTTGTATGCACGGCTGGTTTGTGGCTGAGGTGGCAGGTCGAGACCTCGGCTCTTCAGTCGTCTCTTAACATCTCTCACGGTATTGAACCCGCTAGCATCCAAGTGATGGAGGAAAGTACTTCTGGCGCATTTCATCCATCTGCTACACCGACACCAACTGGGATTCGACATCCAGCATCTGATACAAAATCATTAATCGAATGTTATTTAGCTGGACCGTAACCGGCCCGGCGGAGCCTCTCAAATGGTGATTATGACAAGAAAGTAGCCGTGCCCAAGACGCGAATATATTTATTCGAGTCTTGTGTCGTGAATTAAATGTATCGCTGACTGATAATGACGGTTATTTTCTTGATGGCCAAATAAGATGGAAATTGCCATTAACTCCTCAAATTGACCAGTGAGGTTTGCTTTATTTTGTTAAAAAGCAACGAAAATATATCACTGAAATTGACTGCAAACAGTCGAATTGTTATAACGCCAGTGTTATTAAACGGTCTGCCGTATCGCGCGTGATAGAGACGAAATATTTCTCTACGGGGGTAGTCCACAGTGTGTAATTCAAAATAAATAGGCCTAGTGTAAATATAAATATAACTATGTCAAAATATATATTTTTTAAAGGATCGAATCGCCATCTTTTGTGATGTGTTGTATTAATGTCACGTTCGATTCCTCGGACGTATCACATTGTGTTTGAGTCCTCAACCAACCTTTCATGGGGCTTCTGCTGGTTCCGATCATCCCGCTGCAGCCTCCTGAGACACCGGATGCCCCCAAAATAAGAGTAACTCAAGTGAGATCTAGATTTCGAGGAACAATTGCTCTGAAGCGCGTTGCACGGAGCCAACCAGCCCCAGATTTTTATGACATCCTAATGTGGAGGGTCTGTGCTACGGGGTCCTGCTCTCTGACTTTGTAAGGCACAAGGTTGAGAGCTTTGCTTCATTTGCATATTGTTCCAGTTCTTAGCCGAGGCCTCGCTTTCTGCTCCTCCAGAAAAAACATATTAAGATTGTTTTCTTTTAAACTAATGTCCATTTTCCGCGATTTTGGTACTTTTCTTACTCTTTTTTTAAAAAATATGTTAGGTTCATCTTTATTGCATTTCTGACAACTGCAGCTGTCATGGAAGAACGGAATGCGTGTGTGTTTGCATGTGCGTGTTTCCCCACTCCCTCGCAACAGTAAAATCCAAACACTTCATAATATATCCGGAGAGCAAATTTGTCTGCAAGCAGCATGTGCTCCAATCAGGCTAACCGGAGATTGTTTAGTGTTTCTTCACTTGTCGCCTTAATTGATGGCCGACCATGACACGTCTTCATTTGCTCAATTAGGCTAGGTAGCTCCTTTAGCTGCCCTGCCACGCTAAATTGCATTAATGCCTTGATGCAGACGAACTGAAACGAAGAAAGAGGCCCGTAACGTCTGCAAGGTAACCCGAGTGCAAGAAGCAGCACCAAAGCACCTGCTCCCATCGTCGCCTGCATTGAACATTCTTGCAAATTATGATATGAGGTAATTTGAAAGTAAAGCTGACGAGACACGGATAAGATGCATTAACTGATTTTAATTAGCAGCGTTCTGTATAACTTCTGCGCTGTGAACCCCAACCCCCCCCCTCGCAATCTCCTCCCGCGTGTTGTTTGTCCCCTTGCACTGATTCCTCCCCTGGCGCCTGCCAGTTTGCTGAGAGATTACAATGTCAGGTCAAGACTGCAACAAAGTGTCATCAATGCATGCTGGCCAGGCTTGAGGGTTAGAGGATTACAATGTCTCCAAATCGCATCGAGTCTGAAAGGCCCACTGGCGTTTCATAAAATCGTAGTCAAGCAACTTTACAAGGTGTCGTTTTGCCCGAGGTGCATCTGCAAAATCATGGGCTAGAATTCAAGAGCTGTGTATAAAAATGCCTCGACAATGACAAAACTGCGCAGTTCTGATTGACACGGTCGGAGAGCACAGCATGTTATTCTGCATAAACTCAGACACGTGACTAACATCGCGTATCTTGTTTCGAGCATGGTCAAAGTCTGTTGAAATGATGATTTACACTTATGGGCTACGTTACGATAATAACATATCTGCCTCAATCATCTTTTGTCTTTGAGACAGGGATTTTTGCAACATCGGCAGTGAATTAACACGGAGAGTCATTTACTTCAAAAATCGGAATGAAATAAATGAGTAAGGAAGTTATGTGATTAGAGTGACGCTATTACAAGCTCACCTCTATTATCATAGTGTAAAGCCTGTGAGGTGTTCCTAATATTTTGGTTAGGATTCTGCTACTATGCTCGAGCTAAAAGATTTAATTGCACAAAAATGCACAGTGGATTTTAAATGGATAGAAATTGATGTGCATGCAACTTAGCTGCCTATTGTCCAGCCATATTTTTCATGTATTAATTCTAATTCGGCGATTCTGTATTTTAATCATGTGAACCAGTTCGTGAGAAGCGCTTTATAACATAGCATTCACTTTACTGACTAAATGTCATTGTGTCTGGATCAATGACAAGAAAGTTACATTCAGTGACATTTTGAACGCAACTCAAAAGTGCATTCATAAACTCCAAACATAATCTAAAAAAATAATAAACACCACTCTAAAATAAAATACACAACAACTGAGTTGACAAAAATAGTCCACTTCGGATTATTATCTTTGCTATGGCAACATTTCTACTTTAGCTTTTGTGCGGCTGTACCTAATGTTGTGGCCAGTGAGTGAACAGTACGTGCTGTTTAAGTGTAGATCCATATGGCCGTTTGTTTACCAAAAAAAATGCAGTTTGAGAAGCATGGAGCATGTTGTTGTACTTCATGTGCCACTTTGATGATACTCGCTGGTCCAGTTTTTCTTCGGAGTGCTCTCAAAGTTTGTCCACCCCCTACCCCCTAAAAAAGAAAAAAAAAACAGCTGATGATGAATGGGTATTCTCCCTCTCCGACAAAATAAAGCAAATATTTTTACGCTATCCCCGCGTCGGTGTAAATGAAAGTTTGTTTTCATGAATTATGCGAGTAAAACGTCAATGAGCATTGTTTGCCGGTTAAGGCGCGTGGCTCCGCCCCCCGGTGTTTGTCATAAACCTGGCTCCTGGCTCCAATAAACCCGGGCTAAGAGCGCCCTGGGCTCGCCTCCTTCTCCAAGGCGATCAATAGGATCTCAGGCGCACTCCAAGCCCTCTCTTACGTAGACACCCAACAAGGAGAGAGCCGATACAACAACACGCTTGATCTGCTGCAACACCCCCCCCCCCCAAAAAAAATCTACCTGCTTTCTGAATCATGTCGTTGAGCCCAAAGCATACAACGCCTTTTTCCGTGACAGATATTTTGAGCCCAATCGAGGAGACCTACAAGAAGTTTAGTGCCATGGACGGCGCGGGGAACCTCAGCTCTCCGCTGGGAGCCTACCGGCAGCCGCAGGTGTCTCAGGGCGGCATGCAGCAGCACTCCATGGGCCACAACGGCGGCGTGGCGGCAGCCTACCACATGCCGCACTCCGTGTCCCAGTTCTCCCACAGCGCCATGGGGGGATATTGCAATGGAAGCATTGGCAACATGGGCGAGTTGCCGTCCTACCAGGAGAGCATGAGGAATAGTGCTGCTGCAGCAACAGGCTGGTACAGCACCAACGCTGATCCCAGATATTCCACCAGTAAGTGCGTGCGCTGCTGTGGGACTTACTCATCGCATCTTTTGGGGTTGTTGTTGTTGTTGTTGTTGTTGTTGTTGTAGTTGCTGTTGTGTTTTTTCCGCCCTCGCCTGCTCTCATGTAATCGAAATAAATACTAAAGCACGCTCACTTTACTAGAATTAAACACACAAGTTGAGCTACAGCATTTTAGTTTATCTTGCACACTAAACTTTAGGAATGACATTAATGGTCCTCATTGCAAGTCCGACTCGATGATATTAATTATTATTATTATTATTATTATTATTATTATTATTATTATTATTATTATTACGCATACGTTTCATTTATGTTTATAATTGTATAGATTTCAGGTTTACAATTTATATGTAATCAATCAATGCTGAAATCTCTATATATTTTTTGCAGTGATCGAATTTATCTAATCTCGTTTTAAATAATACATAAATAACAGAGAGTCCAGCATTTTTCTTCATATCGTAATTTTAGCAATCTCAATTATGGATCGATTTTATTTTTAATATTGTTTAAATGATACACGCATGATATTAAATAAAAGAGCAGCGCAGATATCTTTTGTATTTGTTCATTTACAAAATAGTGTTCACTTTTTAAATGGAAAATAATTACACGTCCATGACGAGTATTGAATTACAAACCGATTTCATGTCAAATTCTCAATTCCAACTTTACTCGATCTCACAGCTAAACAATAGCACATTTTATTAATGTCACGTTTGGTAATAGCAGGCCCAAAAAATACAGCTTTACGTTAATATTTTAGAATAATAAATAATAATAAATGGTCTCTAAATTTCCGTTATTTCAACACGAGCGTGAGGTAGTACGGCGATGTGCTCTGGCGTTGATTGAACGCACATATATGTATGTATATGTTTAAGTTTCTAGATTCATGGGACCTTCCACAGGTATGAACATGGCGGCCATGGGGGGTCTGACGGGAATGGCGGACGCCTCCAAATCCATGCCGGCCCTGCACGCTGCGCCCAGGAGGAAGCGGCGGGTTCTCTTCTCGCAGGCTCAGGTCTACGAGTTGGAGAGGAGGTTCAAGCAGCAGAAGTACCTGTCGGCGCCGGAGAGGGAGCACCTGGCGAGCATGATCCACCTGACGCCGACCCAGGTGAAGATCTGGTTCCAGAACCATCGATACAAGATGAAGCGCCAGGCCAAGGACAAGGCGGCGCAGCAGATGCAACAACAACAGCAGCAGCAGCAACAACAACAACAACAGCAACAGGACGGGACCATGTGCCAACAGCAGGCCCAGTCCCCGAGGCGCGTAGCCGTACCGGTTCTGGTCAAGGACGGCAAACCGTGTCAGAACGCCTCCAACACGCCGACGCCGAACCAACAAGCCGTGCAGCAGAATCAACAGAGCCAACAGCAGAATGGGGCCGTGGTGGTGCTCGGCCAGCACCAGAACCAGCAGCAGGTAAACGATTTGGACCTGGAGGAGATGTCGCCCAGCCCCCCCTCCCTGCACAGCCAGCTCAGCATGGCCCAAATAGACACCTCTGCTGTAGATTACGCCAGTAATATGGTCAGCTCGAACCTCCTATACGGCAGAACGTGGTAGGACCCAGTGCAGTCACTTTTTTTTTTCTATCAACCTGCGGATGATGAGCCCAATTCCACACACGCGTATAGACGCAAAATACAATATATGGTCGGGAAGAAGACAAAAGTGGGGGCCGCCGCCGAACCCGCGGGCCACGCACACGCGAGTACCAGCTGATCAAGGCACATTTTCTTGACATCTCTAAAGAAGGGAGTCTATTTTTGAACATTACACACATGGCTGGCCCTTGAAAAGCAATCAAGACGCTTGGACCCCTTTTGTAATCTTTTGGACCTCCCTCGTGATGTTTTAATGTTAGTATGTTTGGGGGCGGGGTGGGGCTGGGGTGGGGTGGGGGGTTTGCGGGCGGGGGGAAGTGGATATAGAGAGCCGAAGTCACCGACATGGAAATTTTGTCATATGGATATTGTTAATCTAATGTATTGAATTAGAATTCTTCTACGAATTAGGGACTTGTACATTTGGCTAACACAAGAATACGTTTAATTGTATAATAATCGTTATTTGCGTCCACTTTTATGTTTTCTTTATTCTTTTGTAAGTTAAAAACGATCAAATGGAGCTGCTGTATATGTTTCAAACCCAAGTGAACAATGAGAATAAATAACTTGAAGTGTGAGAGCGATTTCTGAGGAAGTTGTTTATGAGGAAGCTGTTTTGAAGTGCATTTTCATTATGTCGAGACCGTGAGCATATTGAGAAAGAAAGCAAGGTCGATGAGGGAGCCACTATGAGTCAGCTGACATTTTGGAGGACCGTCGTTTATACTGGATGTCATAATTAACCAGAAAAAAATAAAAACTCCGGCCAATGTGTACATTAAAAAAAAAATTAATAAATAAAATTATTGAACTGTTTTACCTTGTTTGAGAAAGCGCTTTTCCGCCGCAACCTAATTGGACAGTTCGATTGTGAATGAGACCTCCCGCGCACACTTATTATGACGCTATATTTGAGAGAACAAAATTCATATATATTGATTATTTTAAAGAGATATATTGAACCTATATTAAATACAAACATAAAAGTAATGATTGCTAAATAATAAAAAAATATATATTTTAAACATATCTAGTGGGCAATACAGAAATATATATATATATAAACTGTATGTATCTGAGCTACTGATTTTAAGCAAAAATGAGGCTGCAAAGACTTAACTGCTATATGCAAAATATCAGTTAATAATAATACTAATAATAATATTAATAATAATAATAATAAATCATTTTGTATTTTCAAGTGTTTTGTTTTACTTCCATTCTGAAAAAAAAAATAGACCGCTATATCAGAATATTTTCATTTCAACGAATGGCACAGAATGCCTGGATTGTGTGCACTTATTACTGTCCTTTTTCTTATATTAAGCTTGATTATGCAGTTCGACGCCTCGTTTTCCGATCCTGAGACTTCCGCGGGCGGACGCACGCGCACACTCGCGCACACTCCCTCGCGCGCGTATGGTATGGACACAAGTATCATCGCGATCGATCTCTCGAAAAGATAAATGATTTGCGCAAAGCAACTCCAAAGTGTTTCAGCTCATCACTCGTGTTGGCGTGTCCTCCAAAAAGCAGCGACTGATCTCGCATTTCATTTCCTGTGGTCATTTTAAACGTGTTTGAAAATGACTTGCGGAGCCCTCTCGGTGATGACACCCCGCAACGATGATGATGGCTATCAGTGTGTCTCAATGGAGACCTCGGAGAGCCTCCATTTCCCCAAGCCCTCCACATACCTGGCAGCTGTATGTATATGTGCTATCATGCCGACACTCCAAGGGCGATCAGAGCCAATATGCACCTGACATTTGAAATTGGCCGCAACAAGTCTGTCTGGAGGGAGCTGGATAAGAGCATTAAACAACGACAAATGCATTCCTGGATGCACTTTGATGCTGCAAGATGTTTCGGATAGATTTTGTCCCCAAATTGAGGGCATGAATGAGCTGTCAACAAAGCTTTTGATGGTGGACCACATGAAATGAAAGTGGAGGTGAAGCCATTCTTTTCTCTTTTCAATGGCCATAGTTATGGCGCTCTAATAGGCTATGCTTGGTAATCACTGCCTATTGTGTCTGTTGCTTCTTTCACATTATTGTGAGGTGGACCTCTCTTTGTAAGGAAATATGAGTCTGACCCGGTACTGTAATTGCTGTTGGAAGCATCATTTCGGTCTGGAAAGTTTGGGGGTGACGGTGTCACTTCCACACTTAGCGCGCGTGTTCATGGACACACACACACACACACACACACACACACACACAAACTATCTTGATGAAAATTCATTCCTCACACGCACATTCGCAACCGAATGATACATTTCATCAAATTGCCTCTATTATATACAAAGCAGATATTTCCATAAAGGCCAGATGGACTCCATAGCTACATGCCTTAAATGCCACATTTAGGTTATTATAGAGTTTGGTAAGACAAGGATAGTCTTTTTTTCCACGCATGCAAAGGATTTTCCATGTCTATTCTTGTCAGGTAATTGCAGGTTGCACTCCATAATGTGCATGTCGTTTCTGCAGCTCTGCAAGTCCCTACAACCCCCCCACCCCCCTCTCTCCAAGACCCCCCCCCCAACCTCCTTCCCTCTCTTTATTCTACTTAATATGTCAGAAGGTCTGATCACAGAGGAACCTTTTCAAGTCCTATTGATGTGTTCCTCAATTGACCGTGGCGACCTAGCAACCTAGTGAGCGCTAATTGGCAAGGGCTTAACATTATTGGCTCTATAGTTTACCTACCAACATCCTTGTTCATATTTTTTTTTTGTGGTATTGGTCTTTGCTCGACAAAGAGATGCGAATATTGAGGCCGTCGTTCCCTCGAATGATTTCTTTCAGGCAGCTCCATTTTTGTATTATGTTCAATGAAAAGAAACATGCTGCATTAACTGCTGAATTAGCTGCTAATTATTCATTTCACAAATACTAATTACGCTGGTTTAAGAACTTTTCAAAGGAAAAAGTGGTGTGCATTTTCTTATATCGTTTTCTTATAACGAGGTGACTATTGGGACATTATGTGAAAGATGTTATCTCAAGACTTGGTGAGCAGACCTCCGATCTTAGGAGATGCTACAAATCCATTGATGAATTGTTTCTTTGACTGAGACGCAACTAGGAATCAATATAATAATTTAATGTTCAGAATTCTGACTATTATGCATAATTGATATGTCTTGTTGCTGCTGAGGCCAGCGGAGTGCACTTCTGGGTCGAGTCTAGATCCACACACACCTCCACTGATGTCAGCTTATTCCACCGTGTACAGGAGTTCAAAACATGCCGAGAGAGATTCTCCTCATCCAGCCATCGATTGAAGCAACCGCTGAGGAGAGCCAGTTTATGCAGGACAAGTTAGCGTCAATATTTCTGCATGACTTCAGCATCGTTTGCTGTTTCATGTTGACAGGGATGGAGCAGTAAGATGGAGCGGCTTGACTTTGTTTGATGTGGTGGTGGTGGTGGTGGTGGGGGGGGGGGATCCATGTTGGATGTGAAGAGGTTGAATTTAGCCTCACTCGACTCTCTCTCAGCTGCTCTGTCTTTTGTTGTTGTTCTGGTACAAGGCATTTAATAGTTGCAAAAAGTTTTCCCTTTCACTTTATTTTCTGCCACCTAAAGTTAATAGAAACGATAGCCTGACAGCAATTCATTGATCATTCCTTTTTCATGTTACACTCCGATATGTGAGCTTTGTTGCTATTGGAAATTATTGTTTTAATCGGATTTCCTTGTGAAAGGTTTTTTAAATTTTTTTTGGATTGAGCTTGATAGAGCTCATCAGTTTGTGCAGTTTTGCCTAATGCTGTGACGGGTGATTTGAGATTGACCTCATTAATGCAGAGTGTGCACTAGGGAATGGATTTTATAAGAGGCAGGCAAAATTATTAGCATCTAAGTGAAGGTGCTAAATTGGAAAGTTCTGATTTGAGAGCGTTTTGTGTGTTCTGTTATTGAGAGACAATCTTTCATGCATTAAATAAATGTTTCTTTCGTTCTTTTTTTTTTTTTAATCCTGAATGTCTTAATGCGAGGCACATCATGAGAACCGATCAACTTTGCTACTACTCTCTGTATGAGAAACAGGCATTGAATGAAGGATGGAAGAACTGTGTCAAGAGTGTGCGTGCCATGTGTGGTCGAGGCGGGGGGAGCATCCCTTATTAGAAAACCATGTCACAATCTCTTCTGGCTCGCTGTAATGCCAATAATCCGCCCCTCGAAGTCCCCATATGCATGTTTTTTACTTGGCCATAAGTATTTAAAGAAACTGTTTTCAGTTGCCGCTAATAACTACTGACCTCCAGTGACACGGGCCAACAATGGGTTTGTCAGGCCTCAAACGCACAACCAAAGAAGCTGATTAGGAACTCAAGTGGTTTGAAGCAAGAATCAATGGCCGCTCTGTCCTGCCGTGGCGCTTCCAGCATGGTGCGGATGATTGTGGGACTTCCATTAGTTCTGCTTCATTAAGTCGCGCAAACTCTTCTTTAAAGAAAATGAGTTCAGACAATCCTACAAAAAGACTATTGGGGCCGTGCGGCGGCGGCTCCTGCTGAGAAGCACGCGCGCTTGAGACTGAAAGCAATAATATGTGGAAACTTTGCATTAGAAAAGCTGCTTTAAAATTATGCGGATGTTTCACTGAGTGCCTTAAAATTAGGTGGAGAGTGTGTTGATTTTATTTTTATGGCGAATCCCACATCACAGAATATTTATGGGCCAGCCCAGGCCTTGCTAAGCTTATATGCTAGCATTACTATCAGTGAGTTTCACTTAGTGCTTGGATTTTTAATTTTTAATTTTTTGATAAACTTAGCAGAATGGTTAGATACTGAAAATATAAGTAATAGTATCGTACTGATTCAAGATATTGGTGGGCTTGCCTGGTTAAAATTTGCCCTTTAGGCTAAAAGTGACCTTTCAGTGATCTGTGCAGCATTTATACAAAGTTTCCCCACATGAAAAAAAAAAAAAAAAAAAAATATATATATATATTACTGACAAGACATGACATTAAATACAAAGAACAAATTAATATTCACAATATTTAATCAACAGTCCATTTGTGTTATATAATAATTGTATTCACAAAACAAAATGAGACAAAAAGACACAAGGCCAATTACATAAAAAAAAAAATCAGAGACTGGTTAGAGCAAATTACATTGTTATTACTTCAGGTATATTAAAAAAACAACAAGCAAAACAAAAACAAAAATCGCAAGTGAACGCACCTTCGAGACAGCATGTTATGGGCTTCCCTAAATCATGATATCAAGGTCCCTTCTAAAGAAAGAAAAAAAATCAAAAGCATAATAAAGCAAAATTGAATTAGCAAAAAATAAGCTTTCCTTCACAAGGGATTGGACAATATTACACAATAGCGAAATGAAGTTAAGAGAAAACCCCCCAGCAATTATCGCAAACTAAACAAATGACCCATAACACCAAGACAAGTAACAAACGTATTATCAACAATTAAATAAATGATGAATTCCACAGTGGCTTTTTTTTTTCCATTGTAACATGTGCATTTTAAATGCGGGTCTTGCTACATTAAAGTTTTCCGTGAGGTTTACCGTCGAGGTTCAGCGCCTCTGTAAAGAAAATTTCACAAACGTTTAACCTCACACTATTTGAAGGCAAACTCATTTCAATCAGGAATATGAACATGTCTTACATTTTTACAAATGAAAGCGCATTGGCCCGGTGATTTCTCAAACGTCTGCAGCAGTTTTCAATCGGTCCTTAGATTTGCGGATAAATAGTGTGACAGAGTGAAATGGTTATTGACTGCGACCATGACTTTTTATTGTGTGAAGGACAAGTGTTTTATTTTATTTTTTATCATGCGAGAGATTTGTAATCCATTCAAGAAAAGCTCTCTCTGGTGCACTGCACATGATATAATTACACTCCATCCTCGGAATGGGTGCCAAGCGGTCCTAAACAATGCATAGAAAACGTCAATTCAAGACTTTTTAAATACCAATTTCGGTTACCAAAGCTTTTCCATCATAAATATGAACATTTAGAGGGGGAAGGAAAAATATAAGCTTCACGCTATCCTTCACAGCACTCCTTTTTCACTTGGAACCAGAATGCAGCCCCCCCCCCACTTACGGTTACCACGGTAATGGGCAGCTGCCAGTCTGCAGATTACTGGTTAATAGGGCCGGGCCTGGAGAGCAGTGCAATGGATACGATCCGTGTGTTTAGGTTGGGGGGTGGGGGGGAACCACAAAAAACTTCACCTTGTCGCAGGTGTGTGACCATTTCTTAAATCAACTGAAAGTTGCAGTCATTTGTCAACACACCCGAATGTCCAAACTAAAAATAAAACATTTTCACAAGTGACTGAGTGGATTTAACAGCCAGCAGTCAGACATGGAGGCACACAAACAAAGATATTAACATGAATGTCAACAGGCAAAGAGCGAGAGCAACCTTTCAATCGCTACGCCTGACTAAATGAAGCCCAGAAGGACATAATCATTTCTTCAAATATAACATTTGGCCCATTCAAAACAAGCCGCAGTCTCAATCGAACTGTCCCGGAGGGCTAGCGGGCCAAAAGAGGACCACCCACTTTCTTTTCAATTATCATCTTGCAGCAACCTGTCTCCACTCCAGCATTCAGCAGGAGACACTGACTGCTCTCCAGAGGGAATTACAATTAGACTGCTTCCCTCGAATAAACTTCCAGACTGTAGCAAAGCATGTGACCCCGAACACAAACAGGATTACATCCAAATCCCACGTTTCTTTACTCCTTCCTCTCTTCCTCTTGAGAAGCTGCAGTCAGGAGTCGCCCCCGGTCAGAGGCAGTGAGGTGAGAAATGCTGAAGGCCCATTGAAATCTGCAAATATATAAATGACTTGAAGTAGACGAGACCACAAGTGTGTGCTGCTGCGGCTGAGTTGCATCGCTTGCATTTTGCAGATTTTTCTAAAAATACAGAGAACAAATCCCACAAAAAGCAAGACTTTTACCAGGGATCTAGGATAGGTTTGCTGATACGATTTTTCACCGTTTCAAATATGTTACATACAAATGATATAATAATACACTTTTAGATACTTATGTAGTACAGTATTATGAGAATCAACAAGGAAAAATACAAGATAAAAGGGCAAGATTATGATTAAATGCCAACGCATACTTGGAAAAGATCATTATCCAATGATCTGATTGCACGTACCGTATATGGTTACGGTCATAATATTTTCACTTTATTCTCATGAATTGCAATTCTATTCTTGGAATAACTTTAATCCACTAATAATACAAAGGAACAGAATACAAGTAAGTCAAATCACAACTTTATTCTACGGGTGAGATGGTGGTTAGCACATCTGTCTCACAGCACAGATGTCGTGGGTTCGATTCCAGGTCCTGGCTTTCCTGTGCGGGGGCTTGCATGTTCTATGTATGCCTGTGTGGGTTTTCTCCGGGGTTCTCCGGTTTCCTCACATATTCCAAAAACATGCACGGCAGGTCAATGGAGCACTCTAAATTGTCTCTCGGTATGATTGTGTGTGTGAATGGTTGTTTGTCTATGTGTGCCCTGCGATTGACTGGCAACTGGTTCAGGGTGCACTGCCTGAAGACAGCTGGGATAGGCTTCAACACGACCCGTGACCTCTGTGAAGATAAGTGGACCAGGATGGACATATAGAGGGTGCACATAAAAATGTTGGTGTGGTTACATAATGAGCACTGGAGTTTGTTGTCCAAAGACAGCTGGGATAGGCTCCAGATCGGCCATGACCCACGTGAAGATCGGCGGCTCGGATAATGGATGGATGGCTTATTATTGTTGTTGTTGTTGTAAAATTATGACTTTAATCTAAATAAAAGTATTACTTTTTTCTCCAAATACTACTTTGTACTTTATTCTCATCTCACTGTGACACATTGAAAAACTGCCATGATATTAATTTCTATGTTCTAATATTAAACCAATGTGGTTTTACATTTGTTCGACATGGAAGAGGAAGGAAGAAGTACCATCTATTTCAATTTAATGTAAAGATTGAAAATGAAATCATAACCTCTTTGATATCTGTTGTATGATTAGATGCTTTGAAGATAAAATATTTATCGTAAGCTTTGGATTCTTGAGAGACGAGTTTGTCTCAGAAAGCGAAAGACAAGTTTTACAGATTTGGGGCTCCTTCTAATCTTCTTGCAAGACAACATTGTTGTTGTATTTACTTGTAATTTGTATTTTGTCTCCATTAAAACCTCATCAGTTCAAACAACAATTTGTCATGGCAACACCAATTAGAGTCCAATCCACATGGGACAAAAGCTCTGTTTCGGTTGGGAATCATATAGCAGCCAGTAGATCTGGAGTGTTTATTTGGCCCTCTGTAGCCAGCTGGTCATACGAAGACACAGAAAGGGTACATTGACTTCACCCCGCAGGGGGTAGTGGCACAGCCAAAGAGAAATTGGACTCTTTTTCAGCTCGACTTTCCACAATGCAGCAGACCCAATCAAAGCTGCGGATCCTTTTGTGGGGGTGGTAGTGAGTAGACAAGAGAGGGAGAGGGTGGGAGTGAGTTGAAGCTTGCTGCCCCCAACCCTCTCTTTCCTCCACCTCCATCTCCTCCTCCTGCCACTGTCCTGTCTGTGCGGCCAACCACACTTCAGAGCTAATTAGTGGTCAGATCCACTGGGTCCTAATCAGCACGACATGTTAAAACTGCCCTAATCAGGCCTAATCCTGGTTTAGTGTCTCACAGACATCAGCGTTATTGCTCTACTTACTCAGCTGTATTGACTAGGGCAACACTTGGAGGTTCCGTGGTCAATACACTGAATGTGTGGTGGGTTATAACTGTGTGGATGTGCTTTGCATACTGTTGAACGATGTCTGCTTTTAAAATGTAATTCTAACACAATAATATGCGACACACAATGTCATTTTTGTCGTTGAGACTAAAAAAAAAAAAATTTGCGTCAAAACAGAGGGGTAATCAATGAATTAAATAAATTCAGGCATTGAGCTTTGCGAGTGGCAATGCAAGCCAGTGGCTTCACTCCTCGTTACGACAAGGAAGTGGCATTTTTAGTCCATCACATATCAATCCATAGTCACCGAGCACATATACAGGTACAGTAGAACCATTTACATACAGACCGTCACTGGCTAGGACCCACACTGCCTGCACACCAGTGTACCGCTATAATACTATATACTGTGTGTGTGTGTGTATACATATATATATATTTATATATATATATACACACCGTAATTTCCGGACTATAAGCCGCGACTTTTGTCACACGCTTTCAACTCTGCGGCTTATTTAATGAAGCAGCCTATATAAAGACTTTTTTAACGGCCGCCTGTGTACCGTCTTTCTTTGTAAATATCTCATGTAACAATATGGGCGGGCGGCCCGGTAGGCCAGTGGTTAGCACGTCGGGTTCACAGTGCTGAGGTACCGGGTTCAAATCCAGCTCCGGCCTCCCTGTGTAGAGTTTGCATGTTCTCCCCAGGCCTGCGTGGGTTTTCTCCGGGTGCTCCGGTTTCCTCCCACGTTCCAAAAACATGCATGGCAGGCTGATTGTGCACTCTAAATTGTCCCTAGGTATGAGTGTGAGCGTGGATGGTTGTTCGTCTCTGTGTGCCCTGCGATTGGCCGGCAACCAATTCAAGGTGTCCCCCGCCTACTGCCCGAAGACAGCTGGGATAGGCTCCGGCACCCTCCGCGACCCTAGTGAGGATAAAGCGGTTCGGAAAATGGATGGATGGATGGTAACAATATGGGCACCTGCGGCTTATAGGCAGGTGCGGCTTATGTGTGTACAAAATGTTTTTTTCCTTTAAAATCCGTTGAGTGAACGCTGCGGTCTTGCTCACCCGCAATAATCAGGTGCGTCATGGGAGAACCCCTACTCCTTCGTTGTATACTGTCAGTCGTCGCACGGTTGGCCTCGGTCGCGGCGTCCTGCCTGTTCGGCTGTCGGAAATCTATCGACGTATACCGCCTATGCTACGGTGCTCGGTGGCGGGGCTTCTTGCGCTCCGCTCCGGCGGTCGGGCTCCCCGCCTGCGCTGCACCGCTTCCCGGGCGTCGCTCCTCGTCCTTCCCGGAGTGCATTCTCGTCGGGGCTTCCACCTCGATGGCTCCAAATGCCCTCCTTTTGGTCGTCCTCCCGCCGGCCACGCAGAGACAACGGCAGAAACGGCTGCCGATCCGCGGATGTTGCACCTCGCCGGCGATGTTGCCGGCGTCAACTATTTAAAATCGGTTTAAATTAATTTCTCCTTTATTATATAATTTATCTGTGGTTTTATTGTTCTTGTTTTGACTGGTGTCAGTGTTTTGAAAGGCGCTTATAAATTAAATGTATTATTATTATTATTATTAAAATGTAGTGGTGCGGCTTATAATCAGGTGCGGTCTATAGTCCAGAAATTACGGTATATATATTAGTCTTTGAAAGTAATGTTGCACCTGCCAACATGGCCGCGGCATACGCATGTCGGTTAGCTGGGCCGCTACAGTGCACTTGCATATCGAGCCTTTGATGATGACACACCGCGATCACAAAAAATGCATCCATCCATCCATTATCCGAACCGCTTATCCTCATTGATATGGAAAATAAGCTCGTATATCATAACAGTACATTTATTATGAGTATTAAAAACATAATCACACTTCCCTGTATGTTGTTGTTAAAATAACCGAGTGTTGAGACTGCTGGGATCAAGATGTTTCAACATTATATGTAAACCTGGCAGTCACATCTGACAAAAATCAAAGATTTGGAAGGTTAACCATTGAAATTCCAAGGATGCGCTTGGGGTGATTTTTGACCTCACCAATGGAAAATTGTGGTACTACTAAAAAAAAAAATAATAATAATAATAATTACTTACAACCTATGACAATTACCGTAGATGAAAAATATATACATGGAAGATGAATCAATACAAATGTTAAATGACAAACGTTGACATTTTTGACCCCACTTGTGCATCGAAGGGTTAGTTCTGTGGGAGGGGGAAGGGGAGGTGGCTCTGAAAAGTATCCTTTGTGAACACCCGAGAACACTTTCTTTCTTCGTTATTTGATCTTAGCATTCAGTTTCAAGATTCATATTTCCCTTCACATGTTTACTAACGAGCTCCCAAATAATAACTTTTGCTACTCAGCATTCTGACATCTAAATTAGATCAGTCTTTTGTCCGTTAATTGGTTTTTAATGTTAATTAGGTTTTAATGCAGAAACACTCGAAGATGGGTTTGAATATTGAGGTATTCTTATTCATGCAGATTACTCCGTGGCCATCAACGAGTAATGAGACTGTTTGAGCCAACAGGCAGGCACACTCTGACTTTAATAAAGCTAGCGAGTGCTACTTTACAGTATATTAAGGTTATTTGTATTAAGGCAAGTCTGCCACTTCTCACGTCAAATCACATCTACGTATTCCATCTGCTCAGCTATTCCTTTGGATTCTATTCAGTTCGAGATTAATTCCATATGTTGCTAAAAGTAAATAACTAAATAAATAAATAACGGTTGTCAACATTGACAGCCTGAACACATTCCAATCCAAGTGCTACACGGTAGAGAATGGATTAGGTAATTACCATGCTTTACAGCAATATAAGGCGATAAATTAAAATCTTCAACAACTTCTTAAGTGACAACTTATCTAATCAGGGACACAATCATAAAGGGGCCTTGATGTTTACTGATTGCTCCAATCAAAAATGGCTGCCTCACACACAGCTAATTGGTCAGTTTGCTCACTGTGCAGCGAGGCAAATGCTGAGGGGCTACTGTTGTGATTTGAAGGACCGAAATATCTCCCATTTGCATTGAGTGCCACCAGAATACACTTGACTCCCACAAGTTATCAGCAAACCAGACAATTATTCATCAGGCACAAATTGGAACATCAAAGTCAAATCAGAGAATTACCATCAGGAAGACCTTAAGGCAAAGGCGGAGAGAAGACGGGGCAGCCTTTGATTGACCGTACTGCCCTTCACGCTTTCTCAAGCTCTCAACTCCTTCAAAAGTTCTCCACGGTACAGTAGCACACACACAATTAGCAATGTGGGGGTGGCGAGGAAGATAAGAAGACAATGGCACGGGAAAGACGCGAAAAAATGAACTTTTTAGATTTTCATTTTCAAAGACACCTTACATATGATGACAATTGTAACTGTTGAAACTCAACAAATGGATACCACCCTGACAACATAAATCGAACAAAACACATTATTGCAACCAGGGATGCAGGATAACTATCGAACAGATAACTGTCAGTCCGATATTGGGAGAAAAAGTCACAATTATCGACCTGATATAAACAAAACTGGACCCACAACAAGCGATAAATCAAATACACCAACCATGGTCGGGTTATTGACACTTGAAAAGCGTCATGTGCTAAGCATTAACCGCATGACGTAGCAGGTAAACAGAGCGTGGCCATCACTACTTATTTAAAGCAAATTTTAATGTGTATTTAATTCGAAGTCGACAGTTCTTAGCAGACACGTGTTTGCCAGAACTTTAATGTTGTCAATCCAAATATTCGTTCTTTAGTAAACAAACGAGACATTAGTTTCACCAAAGACGTCTGATGGGAAGTCGATAGTGGATGAAGATGCCGGTCCAACCTGGTATTTAGTGAACTTTTCCAGCAGTTAGAAACCAATAATCAAGATAATACGGTCCATTCATTGACGTTGTGATTTTCTTGTACTAATTTTTTTTATTTTTTAAATGTCTTCCATAAAATGAGAAATCAGAAGCTCAAACTGGTATATCCAGGGAAGTCAAAGCGTCTGCCTAATGCTCATTTTCCTCTGTGTTAATTCAAATCTGATGGAATGACTCAAACGATACCAGGAAGCCATAGACATAAATCCAGGTCACTTTTTTTAAATGTGAGCTTGAAAAATTGATAGAATAAAAAAGGAAGATGGACTATTCTTATTTTATGTTACATGTATAAACAGCACCAGATGATAGTTTGTTTAAAAAAAAAAAGGTCTATCATGCGATCTAAATCCCTGTCTTTTGTGTAGTTTAAAAAAAGTATTTGCTGTTTAAATGGTTGATCGGGTACTTGAATGTCAACCTGAAGCACAGTTTTGTATTATTGTATTTATGTTTCACACAATGTCCCAAATTCATTCAAATTTAGTTTATATTTTATGAATACACAGAAACAGATATTAGACCATTGTCAGGTATTTTCTTGTCATTTTAAGGTCTGTCTGGATATATATCAATACAGTAGCAGGAAATAAAAATGCTGTCTATAAAGCACAGCTCCAGTACTGAGTATACCGATACTGTAGTTGTGTGAAGAGGGTGACAGAAAAAGAATCTTGAATTTGAAAACTATTGTACATCAATTCATAATTTGTTGTTTATACTACACGTTTATAATTGAGTTTAAGTGCAGTGTCTGGCCATCTTCATTATTCTGCATTTTGCTGGCAGTATCCATTGTGTTGTGTCATTTTTTTGTTTTTAGTCTCTGACGCTGTAGTGTGCTTGTGCGATTTATCAGGATGAAAAAAACGTGCCAGCCCTATTTTCAGCTTGTGTGAAACAAATATGAATAGCCCTCCATGCGCCGCTGTAGAGGGAACCCAATTTTTATTGCGCTAATTGTCAAAATACCTCTTCTCGCACAAGCACCGTAAGACTTGAGGGCACTTGTTAGCCTCTTGTGCTTGGATGATGCAATAACACCAAACAAGTTTACAACCTCGGCGTGATGGCTCTCATTGTGCGATTTCACTCTTCCTTTTACCACTGACAGCCAGCATGCAAACCTCTCAGCCATACGCTGTGATCTAATGGGAACTTTCGAATTCTTTATATGTCACAGCTTATTCACTGCCACTGTTACAATGCGTATATGGCATCTGCAGCCACCATTTTTTTTTCTTCAATTTTTGTCTGTCACAATTTAAGCTCGGGTACGATTTTGAAAACATTGGTTTGTGCGTATGTGGCTTAAGGTTTTTGAGCTAGATCAACAAATTTATGATTGCAAAGTAAAAATTAATCGACATTTGATTGCCATTGTCTAAGACAGGGGTGTCAAACTCATATTTGTCGTGGGCCACATTTTAATTACTGTTTCCCTTGGAGGCCCATTATGACAGAAACCATATAAAAACGGTTTCTTCAACTATTATTTAAGTTGCTGTAGTGATGGGTTTGGTTACAAAAAATGCTTACAATATGTCTCTTGTTCATTACATATGATCATTTAAAATGTTGTTCGAGATTTTAACAAGCATCATGGAAGTTGACATGTTTAATTTGCTTTTGCGGGCCACATAAAATAATGTGGCGGGCCAGATCTGGGCCCCGGGCTTTGAGTTTGACACCTGTGGTCTAAGCGATAAAAATTACCAATACTGTGTGTTTATTCTTGTGGCTACAGCTTTGGGATAGAATTGGGGGTGATTTCAGAAAGCAGATTCACCAAACACTTCGTTGAAACCTGAATTTCGGGTTGACTTCCTCATCAATCCAGTCCGAGCACCGTGGCGTCGGTTTGACTTGTTCTGAAATAGAAAAACTGTGATTATTCAGTTCAGTTCCACCAGCTGATCTGAATTAATTCCATCAAGTCTGAGTACGCTCACCTTGAGCTAAGCACATGTACGACCACAACAAAACGACATCATCAATGGAGTACCGATATGGTCATTCACCATGGCAACAGAGAGAAAAATGTGATGTTACTTACTTCCCCACCTTGGAAATGAAGGTACGATTGCGGCAGTATCGTCAAAAGTGGAAACACAATCTCATTCAGTGTTTTTTCATAATGTACAAATTGTTCATCAATACTGAAGTAATTAAAATTCTGAACAAATATTGATGGAATAAAAAAAATAAATGTTTAGGCACCTTTTTCCGAGATTACAATCACTGCCAGTATCAAACAATATGACTTCTTATCTCGAGTTGAGCAATTAGGGCATAGGTGTCAAACTCAGGTCCTGGAGGGCCGCTGTCCTGCATGTTTTCCAAGTCTCCCTGTTGCAACACACCTGATTCAAATGAACAGGTTCAATGTCAGGCTTCCGCAGAGCTTGCTGATGATCTGATCATTTGAATCAGCTGTGTTGCAGCAGGGAGACTTGTAAAACATGCAGGACAGCGGCCCTCCAGGACCTGAGTTTGACACCTATGAATTAGGGCCACCATAAACAGCACAGATGTTCACCATTGTTGTGAAGACAAAACGGACTCTGCGAGTGTTTTGCCTCTGTTAAATAACTCACTCAACTGCGCGCCCTCCAACATGACAAGTCCTAGGTGAGTTACCAGACAAAGCACGGTTCATGTGAACCCTTATGATGAAAAATACGAATGGATGTCATTTTTCCTTGCCTGGGTGCAGGTCACCGGTGCCACATGGAAACATGGGTCCCTCTTCTCATGGACTCACCACCTGTGGGAGGGGCCAAAGGGGTGGCTCCCAAGCAGCAGTTCACAGTACCAGACCCTTTTTGAAGTCCTTGTAGGGGGCCATTGAGAATGCTGCCCTTGGGGGTTCCCTCATTCTGCTGAGGGGCTTCAATTGATCTATTTTATATCTTGGCGACAGCGCTCTTGGAATTGATGTATATATTTGTAAATTTGAGCTTTATTGCGTTTGTAGTAAATGTCCCCCAGCCATCCAGCGCCGCCCAGCGACGCTCCATTCCGTGCTCCCCACATACACAATGAATGGGGTTAGGAATCGCGTGCTGTGCCCAGCAAGTTCATTGTGAAAAGGGCTTCACAAGCCGCATGAAACTGGCCAAAGAGCAGCAGGCAGCTTGCGAGTCGCGGCTTGGGCAGGCCTACCACAGATGTTGAGCTTGTCTTCTATTACTGAATATGCTGGACTCTGATTGGCTGTGGATACACAGCTATCAAGTGATTTTTACACTGGTTCAATTTTGTCCGACAAGAGGCTGAGACAGATATTTTTTTTTTTTTTTTTAGCAGGAATGTAGACAATGCACACACACACACACACACACACACACACACACACACACACACACAGACACGCACAGTATTTTCCGCAGTATAAGGCATACCTAAAAGCATTTAGTGTCCTCAAAAGCTGACAGTGCGCCTTATAATGAGATGCGCCTTATATATGGATCAGTATTCAGATTTCTTGGCCATAGTATTTGGAACTACTTTGTTACAGCTGCAGCGGTTGTGAAGGTTCTATATAAATAAAGCTGTATTGTATTGCAGTCCATTTAGAGTAGCTCCATCTACTGGATCCATAACACAACCACAGCCACTATTGTGGCTTTTATTCTATGTGCCTTATAATGTAGTGCTCCCTATACATGAAAACAGTTTTAAAATAGGCCATTCACTGAAGGTGCGGCTTATACTCTGCAGAGCCTTATAGTGCGGAAAATACGGTGCGTGTGTGTGTGTGTGTGTGTGTGTGTGTGTGTGTGTGTATATATATATATATATATATATATATACAGTCAAACCTCGGTTTTTGTCCATAATCTGTTCCAGAAGGCTGTTCGAAAACCGAAATTGTCCGAAAACCGAAATTGTTCGAAAACCGAAACCACGCTCTTTTTAAAATAAAAACGTTTACTGAACACGTCTGCTCACAATGGAATGCAACACGAGGAAGCATCACTTCCTCGTGTAAGGAGGGCGAGATGAGTCAAATGGTGCATTCAAGTGCACTCAGTTTGGTCGAGTACTGAAATTTGTTCGTCATCCGAGGCATTAAAAAACTCGAAATATTTGGTCGAAAACTGAATTGGACAAGAACCAAGACGTTCGAAAACCGAGGTTCGGTATATATATATATGTGTGTGTATGAGAGAGAGAGAGAGAGAGAGAGAATTGCTAGAATTAAACATGATATAGCGAGGGATCGCCATAGTTACATCTTAGTCACAGTTCATGTTATGTTATTCCAAAGAAGAACCCCAGCAATAAACAAATCATGGCAGGCAGTTAGTAGATTCCAGTTGATCCCTTGAATCAATGCTAATGGCTAACCCTGTATTCCCATGTGAGTGCTAGTGAGCATGCTACATCACAGATAATAGGCAGTGTTAATGACAGGGGGTCCAACCATTCCCCCAGCTGAGTCTTGGGCTAATATGCTTTGGTCACCTTTTGTTAACATTTCTATCATCAACAGATTGCATCCATCAACAGTGCATTACATTAATGCCCCTTCCTGTGACTCAGCTGCGCAAAGCATGGATGCGTTTTCTCCCGAGAGGCAAAAGGAAGAAGGAAAAACATATAAAAGCGATACAGCAGGTTGTGTCACGTGCAATGAGCAGAATATCATCCCATTTCTACACAGATACTGCAACCACTCCTTCATGTCAGTTAGCATTATTTGTGCACTCGGGGCAAGATGCAGAGGAGGAAATATGTGGATGTGTTGCAGACGGGCACACGTACGGCATGTCTCTAGTGGCTGTGGGACAGTGTACCATGAATAAATTGTGGCGGCGTCCCTAGGAGATTGCATTCAATCACAATGCATAAGTTGTCAATGCTGCATCCTGTGTGCATGTAACATGCAATTATCTTCCACAACATTGCTGACTTGGGGCTGCTAAGAATATGGATCTGGACTTACTGTAAGTGAAAGGATTAATCCAAAGTGAGGTGCTAGTCCATCTGAGAACTGCCCAAGCTAGATGAGGAGATCAAATGGGCTCAGTACATCGTGAGAGTCATGATTGCCTTCTGATTACAATGTCTACAGGTTCAAATTTAGGCAATTTGCAGAGCAGCGGTTCACCTGGGTAACTTTCATGTACCGTATTTTTTGGATTATACGTCGCTCCGGAGTATAGGTCGCACCAACCATAAAATGCATAATTAAGAAGGAAAAAAACATATAAGTCGCACTGGAGTATAAGTCACATTTTTGGGGGAAATTTATTTGATAAAATCCAACACCAAAAACATACATGTCATCTTGAAAGGCAATTTAAAATTAAAATAAAACAACAGGCTGAATAAGTGTATGATATGCTAACGTTACATGACGCTTAAACAACGAACTGTGAATGTGCCTGGTATGTTCATGTAACATATTAAGAGTTATTTAGACAACTATAGTACAAAGAACATACTAACAAATTTACCAAACCATCAGCGTCACTTCAAATCACGAAATGCAATGAAATCTTCATGCTCGGTGTCACTTTTAAACAACTCCACCAACTCCGAAGGTAGAAGATGCAGCGCTTCCTCTTCTACGTCGCTTACGTCGGAGTCATTGTCAGTTGTTTTTCTCAGTTACCGCCAACGTGGAAAGTATCAACACAGGCCGAGCGCACCCTATTCAGGTTTAACGTAAAAATAACATGTGATGTGTACAATATGTTAACCATTTCACACATAAGTCGCTCCAGAGTATAAGTCGCACCCCCGGCCAAACTATGAAAAAAACAGCGACTTATACTCCGGAAAATACGGTAGCTGGTGTGCGATCGGTTCAATCAGACCCATTCACACTGACTGACTGATCGAATGAGACTTCATTGCATCCGCTGTTTCCACTCGGGCTGTCAAAATTCTCCCCACAATTGACAATGTCATGACGGAAACTGCTGTTGAACTCGTTGGTTGATCAGATTCGTCCTTGCCATATCATTATACCTCTTGACCACATCTGACTGGAATTGCCAAACAAATCAAGTCACACTCTAATGTTAGCTTACCCTGTTCTGTTCCTGCAGTAGTAGTAGAGATCATTACCCCCACTTTGCTATGGCACTCTGTTTTCCTGTTGCCCTTAGTCTGGTCACAGGTAAACCCTCATTATCCTCTACTGATCCTGTTTGTTTGCCCGTTTATTTCCAAATGATTGTTTTGTTTTGATAAATGAGGCGTGGTTTCTGCAGTTGTCCCAAGATTCCGGAAATCTGGCTAGCTCAAACTGAGGTGAGCAGTGCTGAGTCGAGTTGGTGAAGTGCTACAATCATGTCTGCGTGTCATCGGCATCTTCATCCTCTTGCTCTTAATTATGTGTGTAAAGGCAGCAGGTAAGTTGGGACGTTGCGTTGAACATACTGTATATAAAAGCCAAATACTGTAATCTTGTTCTACCTGTATTTAACTGAATAAAATACCAAGACAGGATACTTAAAGTTCAAACTGATAAACTTGTTGTTTTTAGCCAATAATGATGAACTTTGAATTTTATGGCATCAACACATTCCAAATAAGGGGCAAAAAAGACAGCGAAAGTTGAGGAATGCAAATCAAACACCAATTGGGAACATCCCACAGGTGAAAAGGCGAACCAAACAAATATCGGACCTTGTTCTTGGCTCACTTAAAAGCATATAACCTTTATAACTGTTTTGTTAAGCGCTTTGTTACAGCTGCAGCTGTTGTGAAAGCGCTATATAAATCAGGATGTATTGCATTGTACTGTTTTGCAAAACGCCGGAGCTGCAAAGGAAGTATAACAACCTAAATGCGGGTTGTGAACTAGTCTATATGTCGTATCCAGTTCAGTCCTTGCTGAAATATTAACATGCCAATTTACCTTCATTTTCCAATGCATCTAAAAGCAAAAAGGCCATTTGTCACTTTAAAATATGTGCGTTGTGAGGCCCGGTTGATTGACCCAAAAAAAAAAAAAAATGCAATTGCGCGAAAGCAATTGTTTATTTCCAGTGAATAATGGTACGAATGATGCATAATGTTGTATACATAAATTCCGAAAACGAGAGCTTGTATGGCAGCAGATGATCCTCCCATTACAGGCCATGTTTTCTCGCTCATAGGCAGGGTTAAAGAATCATAATGTAGCCTATTGCATTTAGCAGGTCACAGAAATTGATTTACTTTGGCTTTTTTTTTTTTTTGAAGCACTGCTGTGGTGGTATTTTGCTCATACAGTCAGGAATGAGCCTTTGCCATTCTGCCTAATCTACAACCATGTCCCAGTGGGGAGAAATGACTTGCAACAGGAAAACCTGCATGAATACTAATTTGTCTACTTGGCTTTAACAGCTTTTGCATGCCTGTCTCATAGGAATATGTTGAACACGATGTCTTTCCATCTTTTCATATTAATTATTCCAAATGAAAATTGGGATATCAAAAGATGAGTGTGTGCTTGTGTGTGTGTGTGTTGGTGTGTGTGTGTGTGTGTGTATACTCATGGGAATAGGTCTAACCAGGAACTCTTGGCTCCCCCTCCTAAATGCGGTTAATGAAAATGTGATTTGTAGCATCTCAAGCAGGAATGTGGCAATCTACATTTTGGAGCTCTCTGGCCACAGTTTCAGTTTGACTCTTCATTATGGCCGAACCTTGTGGCCCCACGCCCCACACTCTCTCAGCCTGCATGGTCACGGAAAAAGACCAGAGTGGGTTCAAGATGGCTGGTATCATTACGAAATGGAAGAACTATAATGAACTTTTAATTTTATTATCATTATTTTTTTTTTTTACAACGCTTCCATGTTTGGTGTGTTAGTGCATAACAAAGTTCTCTGCAAGTGACTGGATGGTTCTCTGTGCGTCATGTTTTGGCTGTGTGTGTGTTTGTTTTCAGCACCAGCTGGAGTGGAGGGCGTGGCTCTTCAGCAGGTGCATCTGTGTCTTGTTACCAATCAAGCCTGTCATGTATTTAGCGACGGTCAAGGTGCCTCGTCACTGGCGGATTATTGACCTTGCTTGACCATATTTCCTAGACCACTGGTAGAGAATTCCGGTTCCTTGAGAGCCTTATCATGGCTCTCTCTACTTCAACACACCGGATTCAATTGATGATGATTGTTTCGGGCTTCTACAGAGCTTGCTGATGGGCTGATTGTTTGAGTCAGGTGGGTTGAAGTAGTAGCATTTTGTGGATTTTTTTTTTGGTAATATGTAAGTTTTACGTATTCTGTGTTATTCAGGCTACTTTAATATGTTGGAGGGCAATGCAAGTGTGGGTATACAACTAGCAATAGCTGCTAACTAGTGGCTCTTGTAGTTGCATGGAAAGCCCTGTGACAACCGGTGAGAATTCGCACACTGGAGGATTCAAAAAGATATTTTCATGGCCTAACAATGTTGGGATGTGGCAGCAGAAGAATGATGCTACACACCGGGCTCTATTTTTATGGACAGCATGCATGCATTCGGGCATAAAAACGGTCACATTTTGTGCCGGTGCCAGACCCTTTCAACGTGTTTGGGAGCACGGCGGACTGCACTGCGCCGTGCTGGGCATTCGAGCCGACAGAAGACAATTTGATGGCTGAGAGTAGACTAAACATCAGACAAGCTTGAAACACTTCTAAGTTGTGGTGCAGGTGGTGTAATACGATTTTGGTGATTGAAGTCACTCGAGCCTACTTCACAGCAGCCATCCATGGAGGTCTGCGTGCAGTTCCTTTGAAACATATTTTGCACACTTCGATTTACCGTATTGGCCCGAATATAAGATGGTGTTTTTTGCATTGAAATAAGACTGAAAAAGTGGGGGTCGTCTTATATTCGGGGTCTAGACATTATACCCATTCACGACGTTAGATGGCGGCAGATATCATTGAAGCGAATGCTGAACTTGACTCCCCAGGCCAAACTGAACCCCTGTCACGAAGAATAAAAAAAAAAATAGCTGTAGCACGAAGAAGAAAAATAAAAAATAGCGGTAAGAAAGAAAAGAGAAGAAAATAATAGATCGACCAGGTTAACCGGCAGCTGAGGAGAAGTTATGATGTAATTTACATTTCAAAAACCAGAAGCCATTCATTTACGAATGTGATTTCACTTTTAGTTTACATGTTTAAATGTTCAGATATTGAGATTTGAATGAGGCAAAATAAGATGCTTTTTCTCTCAAATATATTGTTATAATCATTTGTTTCAGATGTACTGTAATTATTTTCTGGATAAAAATTAATTTGGTGTTCAAAAAGGCTTTTTTCAAACTTGAGTCTTGAAAAAGAGCGGGTCGTCTTATAATCAGGGCCGTCTTATATTGGGCTAATACGATATAAATACATCTGAATGTGTATGGTGCAAACTATAAATAACCAGCATTGGTACTTCTTGAACATTCGCCAAACACACACGACACCACTGCAATGGGAAAAAAAACACCTGTACATGGTGTCCATGTGTTCTAGATTGCCTTCAAGGACCAAAAGACTTGCTTGGAGAACTGCTAATTGAGAGTTTTGGCGTAGCCGCTTGGAAAAAAACCCCCGACAGGCCATTTTGGAACTTCTATTTCATTATTCTGTTAGTTATACAGTAATGTCCATTCTGGGGCCATTTGAAAGTTAGAGCTACAGATCTACAATGCATCATTAGGACTTTGTTATAAACCATGCAATTATAGCAATACCATATACAGTCAAACCTCGGTTTTCGAACGTCTTGGTTCTCGTCCAATTTGGTTTTCGACTAAAAATTTTGAGTTTTTTATGCCTCGGATGACGAACAAATTTCGGTTCTCGAACAAACTGAGCGCACTTGAATGCACCATTTGACTCCTCTCGCCATTGTGAGCAGACGTGTTCAGTAAACATTTTTATTTTAAAAAGAGCGTGGTTTCGGTTTTCAAACAATTTCGGTTTTCGAACAGCCTTCTGGAACGGATTATGGACGAAAACTGAGGTGTGACTGTAGTAGCGTAATAAAAGAAAATATATATCTACATTTTATATGAACATTTATACCAAAGACGCTTTCTATCTGTAGGCAGAGAACCTTTGTGTACATCTCACACACACACACACACACACGGATGGGCGCGCACGCGCGCTTCCTATAGCATCTCCATAAAAAGGCTCCATGCTGAACACATTTTCTCCTGGGCCTTTTGTATACTAGAACCTCACCTGTTTTTTAGAGTGGGGGCAGAGGGGAGCCAACCTTCCAGGCCCGACTATGGGGACACAGCCGTTGTCTATAACCCACTCTCATTCATCGACATCATTCATATGGAAATCACCCTTGGACCTATTGTTCACCCGCTGCACTTTCAGATACTTGCTGAATCAAGTGATAAATGCAGTGGCCCCATCGGAGATGTTCGCCTTGTAATGAATAATATCCAATATGTTCAAAGTTATTATGCAAATAGGATTCCAGTTAATTAAACATCATAGTTCTTCTTTTGCTATGGGAAAGTTTTTGGATATTACAGTATTCCTCTCTGTTTAGACACTGATATCCAACTCTGACGGGTCTTATAATTACTTTCCCAGATGAGACTAATTAAAGGTAAACTTTTTAAAGAGGTTGTTCGAACTGTTAAAGCAAGTCAGTTGTTATAGGCATAAAGGCCTTTTCACATGGCACTCGCTCAGAGTGAAAGCGTTGTGCGGCTGATCGGTAAGGTGGTGGCAACATTTGTTTCTCTGTCTGCTTTGTGATGCTACTTTTTCCACATGTGGACTAAGGACACCACTAAGGGTGTGTAAGGTGAATCAGGTGATTCCTAACCTGTTTCTCATTGGAAGTTTTTTTCAAACAATGTTGCCTTGAAGCTGCACGCTGCTCTGACACTCCCAGCGCATTAAAAAAAATTTACCCAGAGTTGTCTTGAATTTTTGGAATTTTCATATTTGCCAAATATAAAAACATTGAAAAGTTTATTTTGTGATGGTTGATCTGTTTGGGACCAACAGGTGGCTACGTAGGTCTCCTCCTACAGCGGCATGCCTGTGTGTCAACATGTCATTAGCGGATTTTCTGTTAAAAGGACTCCCAGCCCGACCACTTCGTGTCAGGTCATTGTTGCTGTCACTGGCTCTGTTGGTTAGTGTTTGTGTGTTCCTGCCATAGAATTTTGTTTGAATTGCCTCCACCTTGTTTTTTGTGTCAGCCATGGGTTTTTGTTTTGTCACTTTGGGTTGTTTTCAGGACTTTGTTTGTTCTGAATTTAGCTTTCTCAGTGTTTTGTTAATACAGTTTGTCAAGTTCATCCTGCTCCTCCCTCCTGCCTGCCTTTTGGGGTGTTCTATCACCACCACATTGTGACATATTTGGCACATGTGTTTGATGGAGCGGGGTAAAAAAAGTCACCAAAAAAAAAAAAGACTGAAATGCAAGGCAAGCACTCGTGTAGTCATTGTCACATGACCCTTGCTCTCCACTGGGGTTCCCCATATATTAATTTTAACTGGTCTTGGTTTCTACGTGGCTTCTTTACAGTGATTTTAATGTATAACATTTTATTCCCCTCGTGCAGGACTGGGTCTCTGTGAGGTTGAAAACGAGCCAAAAAAAAAGATGGGGGGGGGGGGGGAGTTACCATGTATTTGACAGCAGCGCTGTCCACTGGTCACCTCATTAATCCGCTCATAATGGCGGACTACTTTGTATAAAATTAGTGCCAGTGTTCAGTCAGTTAAAGTGGCAGTTTGAGCGAACACAAAGCAAAACGAAAAACAGTTTGTTTCATTGTCCAATGTGAAATGTTATCGAAGTTTGTTGCCTTGAAATATGAAGCTCACTCAACTTTTTTTTTCTCTAAAAAAAATCCCATCCCGTCTATCCATCCATTCTGTAACCGTTTATGCGGGCTCGGGTCATTGGCGTGGCAGATTTAGCAGGAAGCCCAGACTTCCCTCTCCCCAGCAAATTCTTCCAACTCTGCCAGGGGAATTCCAAGGCATTCCCAGGCTGGTCGAGAGACATTATCACAGGTCAATTATATTGATTTAGGAAAATGACCAAAACTATGCATCAATATTTGGAACACCGTGTTTAAAATGAACCAAATAGGATGCAAACTTCAGCAAGTAAACAACCCAAAAAATCTGACAACTTCTGTTTTCCCTGATAATAATTGAAAACCATGATTGTCATACGTATTTCTATTGCTTTGGTTATCTTATTTACCTACATAAGATGGAAGATACAGTGCAGTAGTGCAAACATTTCTCACTTACGCATTGCCATTGAAGTGAGATAAATAGCAATGCAGCAAGTAGGAGGTAGCCATCCAATATTTTCTGAATACGAAAGCAGGGAAATTCGTTAGGATAACTTCTAACAATGAGTTAGGCTACACTGAATAAATGTTGTCGCTTCAACCCTCAAGGATAAAAATCACAAATTTTTGCTGGAGCCAACTGTGTTCATCGGTGGAAAAGATTGTTTAAGTCTCAGTTAAGTAAAAAATACGTAGATAATGATGAGTTATCTGAGGGGGGGGAAAAAAACCAAAACAATCTTGTATAATTAAAAGCACAGCCTTTTGTCTCTTAAGCACACATACCAAAGAAGCTGCTGAGGAGGCCGCCTCAGAATGAATAAATTTTTAATTGAGGCGGGAGATAGAAATTACCTTGCTGTAAATGATTACTTAGTGACTGAAAATAAAAGAAAGGTACAGATAGAATGGAAGGCGCACGCACTTCAGAACCTCTGGTTGTCTAGCTAACGGCAACATCTCGCATGAGAGCAAAACCATGGAATTGCTTGACAATGTGTTGTATTTGCTTTCATCCGTACTGAATCTAACATCACATAAAAATTATCTGCGCAAATTCGAAAGTGGATTTCCTCAAAGAACATACACATTTTTCAATGTCTCCTGCATGCCCAAATCTAACAACACAGATGCTCTGATCAGGAAGGGGCAGAGAACTGAGATCTTTTGGAGTTCCTGAAGACCTTGTATAACTTTGTGGTGGCCTCAGCCATTCATGATGGCATAGTCTGCTGATCAGGCAGCATCTCAGCCCGGGACAAAGAGAGACTGGCCCGACTGGTCAGGAGGGCTCTGTCCTGGGCTGCCGGTGGGCAACAGGAGGATGCTAGCTAAGCTAAAAGCTGTGATGGACAGACCCTCCCCCGCCCTCCAGGCCACCCTGACAGCACTGGGCAGCTCCTTCAGCCAGAGACTGATACACCCCCATTGCAAGAAGGAGAGGTACCGCCGCTTGTTCCTGCTGACTGCCATCAGGCTATTGAATAGACGCATCTGAAAACTTGGACTCACCCCCACCGATCCATTTTTAATATGGTTATATTTATATTTTATATTTCTATACTTTTTGTTCTTCTATTTCTCCCTATCATAATTTTGCTGCTGTAAATTGGGAATTTCTCCATTGTGAAACAAATAAAAGTTTTATTATCTTAAATCACTCCATGATTTAAACGTTACCTTTGGATCACATGTTGGCATAATTTCTGTGTTTGCAGCGTTGTACAGCATTTCTTTCAGTGTTTTAGTTTTGCAATTGTTTTGTGTGTTTTTTTGTTGATGTGTGTTTTTTTTGTTTGTTTTTTTTGCTCCTGTTGGCCACGGTGGGGTCAATACCACACAAAATACAGATGACTATTGTATATGCTAATCCTGAAGCATTTGCACAATTAAAGGCATCTGTCGAACCTACACAAGCACATTTGGGCCATACTAACACTTTGTAACCTGCGGGGGGTTGTACGGTGCGGAGGGACGCTGCTCTTCAGATGGTTCACGGGTCATGTGGCAGTGTGCCGAGAGGCCATTGTGCTTTGTCATTTAACAGGTGACTCACATCACTACACTCAAGCATGCCGAAGGCAGAGCACTCGGAGATGCTTGCGGCATTCAAAATGGATGATTTTCAGTCCAGTGCAAACAAATCGCTTTAAAAGATCAGTTTAATCTATTTCGAGCTGCTATTATGAGCCGGGAGAGTTGTTCACGTAAAGAGACTGAAGCAGGGTTAACAGCACAGCGTTGGGCAGCTCTTCACATGCGGCGTGAGAGTTGCCAACTTTATTATGTTTTTTTTTATGACAACTGTACCAAATTTACAATGCAGAATACGATATTAGTAGTCGGAGTGGAAAATAACATTAACCAAGCTGTGTGAACAAGCCCTTTTATTGAAACGTACAACTTTGAAGAACACATCACCGGGGCCAGCATCAGTCATAGAAGTCATCCGTGTTGTCGTCGTTTGTGTCGAAAGTTTGTGGGCGCAAGGCTGCTTCAATCTCGGAGTTTGTGTCATCTGACTCCTCCCAGAGGTCTACAACAGACAGTAGAAAAAAAAACCAACAAAAAGAAACATGATTCAACTGCCGAATATTTACAATTGTATGACGCTTAAGATAATCTGCTTACATTTGTTAACCTGCTGAATCGACACGCCAGAGGCATTCAAGAATTTGAATGTGCTGATAACTAAAGCAAACCTTGAAATAGCACAAATAAAATTTCAGTGGATTCTATTTTAGCCAGTCTTGTATATATAAATGCAATTTATCTTGACAAGCAATATTCTGAATAAATATGTTTTGCCGCGGCAGCATTCAAATGAGCTCAAATTGTAATTCATCTTGAAGGCTGGAAGGTGAATGAATTTCTGCTAGAAATAAGATGAATCATGACACCAGTTGGCCATCCATTCCACCGGATAAAGGTACAATATATAATCACAAGACACAAGATTAGGTTTTACCTGAACAATTCAATATATCATTTGAGTTAAAAGGGTGACAAAAAAAAAAAAATCTTGTACAACTATTCCTCTTTTACACAAATAATGCTCAGGCGTTTTTATGCTGTCAGAGAAGATTAAAAGGACCGAATGAAACAAAAGTCAAAATGGTCCATTTTTCACGATCGAGCTTACTTTATGTATTTTTCTTTTCTCAGAAAAATGAAACTGGAATAATTTTCAATGCCGCTAATGCCCCTTTTTCATTGCCAAAAACGAAACCTCTGTGTCTTACTGTACATGTCGGCAACAGAACTGGACACCAAATTCTCTGTGTAGCCCACAGGTGTCAAACTCAAGGCCCAGGGGCCAGATCAGGCCCACCACATCATTTTATATGGCCCGTGAGAGCAGCTCAAACATGTCAACTTCCATGATCCTTTCTAAAATGTCTACCAAAATTTTAAATTCTCATACGTAATAAATAAGAGATATATTCTAAGCATTTTGTTGTTACCAAACCCCTCATTACAGTTACTTAAACAATAATTAAATAAAACATTATTCTTGATTGCTTTAGTTTCAGTCATAACGGCCCTCCAAGTGAAACAGTAATTAAAATGTGGCCCGTGCCAAAAATGAGTTTGACACCCCTGGTGTATCCGTTGTGGACAAAGGCATGTAATATAATATTTATTAATTATTTTATGCATCGTTGCTGCAGGGTGGAATTCCCCCAACATTTTTTCTTCCTTCTCGGGGAGTAGATGGCGTTTGGGTGGATGGCTTTTTCCGCCTATGAGCGCCGCCTGCTTCTGCCCCAGCGTGTCTGCTTGGCAGCGAGGCCGAGACGCCCCCCCCCCCACTCACCCACCCACCCTGTCAAGGAGCCCATTGCCTCAATGGCAGCCTCTCGTCATTTGTTTTGAGTATGAAGTTAGACCCATGTGTGTGAATGCTTTCCAGTAAAAACTATGCTTCCCCTGATGCGGATTTAGCTCTTTTAACGGATTTTTAAAAATAAATAATCAAATTTTTTTTCTTGCACTGTAAGTAATTTTAGTAAGCTATGTTTTATTTCTGCAGTGTGTTTTACTGTCTTAGAGCGCAGAGGTGCAGGGTTCGATTCCGGCTCCGGTATTCCCGTATGTATGGAGTTAGCATGTTCTCGGCGTGCCTGCGAGGGTTTTCTCCGGGAACTCCGGTTTCCTCCCACATTCCAAAAACATGCATGGCAGGTTAATGGAACACTCTAAATTGTCCCTAGGTCTGATTGTGAGCGCGAATGGTTGTATGTCTATGTGTGCCCTGCGATTGGCTGGCAACCAGTTCAGTGCCCGCCTACTGCCCAAAGACAGCTGGGATAGGCTCCATCAACCTAACGTGACCCTGTTCAGGATAAGCAGATTAGAAAATGGATGAAATATAACTATAACTATAAAAATCCTTTCAAACATTTTACTGAAATCCTATCATGTACTCAAATACACAATTCGGTCGTGCGTGTGAGACAGCCTTTCACAAGTGCAAGCCATTAAGAGTGTTTCACTTGAGTCTATGAGAGCATTTCAGTAGGTGGTTAACTTAATTTCAAATTGTCCCATCGGGGTCGCCACGGTGAGTGACTTGCATGATTTGTTTGGCACAGTTTTTACGATGGATGCATTTCCCGACAAAAGCCACCCATTATCCAAGCATGGGACCTGCACAGTGCGTGGCAGGTGATTCTGAATTACTGTACGTCCCCGACGGCTCTTCATACAGTGTAGGCCTATGATGCTGTGCAGATTTACACTGCAGTCATGAACATGAACATGTCTCTTGACCGCCCACTTCAAGGTGTCGTCCACCTTTCGCTCATAGTCGGCCGCGATAAACTCAAACACCCCCACGACCCTCAACACAAGAGAGAATGCATGGATCGCTGGATGTCTGTGACCGTGCAAAGAAAAATTAGCCTTGTCTAAAGGCAGGCTTGTTGATATAGCTCTTGTATGAGATTACTTGAAATCACGTGGATGTACCTAGAGTTAGCAGTAATGAGGGCATGAAAACAACTAACATCCCAATGATGGCAATCTTGCCCCATTCAAAAATCAGTGAAGGTTCGGGGAATGATTACTTCAAGATGGGTTCATTTAATCAGAAATGTAGGAGCTTACCAAAAATCAGGCTGATAATGTTTGTGATTCATGATTGTGGAAAACTATTATGTGCATTTTACTTTTTCAGTAAAAGGGATTTACCTTCAAGGTCTAATTCTGGCTTACAAGTTCTCTCAAAGGGATTTAGTTTGAAGGTCGATTTCTGGCATACAATTCCTCAAAAAGCATACTGCTGCTTGGAAAGAAATTTTCACTTTAAAGGCTGGCATTCACATGAAACTTAAATTCACAGAAATATATTAAACGTCTTTGTCTCTATATGCCTGTCCGACACAATTAACCACTTTTGACAAAGTCTTTACAGACGGTTCACCCGTGTCACACTCAAGTGCAGAGAGTGGCCAAGTGGAACACACACATGTAAACAAGACTGTATTTGTATCCTTCCTTTGTAAGCGTGAGAACCATGCGCTCTACTTTGCTCTTAATTAATCTAGCCGAACAGAGAAACATACACACACAAAAAAAAAACTTCCATTGAATTTCTAATGAAAAGGGAATTTTTATGATGGTATTTCAATTGTGCGTGTGTGTATATACGTATGTATAGATAGATAGATAGATAGATAGATAGAATGATAATCCTCATTGGAAGGAAAATTCTAACAATAAAATCCATCTTCTGCGCTTAGAGTTGTTGCAGGTCATTGGGTCACATCCCTGATCCAGCATTTAATCCATTGTAGGTGGTGTTTGGTAAATAAATAATACATAAAAGCCATTCATTTTAATATGTATACTACAAATGTTTTCAAGTGAGCTACGTGGTTTTCAATACGCTACTAACCTTTTGACTGCAGAGCAGAATAAATCTTGGGGTTCACCTTGTCTTTCCTACAAACACAAGAGCAATGATCAGTTTTTGTCTCGTAGTGATGGAACGTTGCTTTGAAATGACAGAATGTAACAGTGGGAATTGTAACACTGTCTCACACTGGATTTCTAAACCGTAACATGTATTTGCAAAAAAGACTGAGGTATTTATGACTACTCTGGTGCTCTATAAATACAGTTGAGTTGAGTACATCACCACAAAATGATTTAGGGTGCCAAGGCGTACATAAGGGCAAAGTATACCACAGGTTTGACACCTGTTTGAGATTGATATCAGTTATTCAAATGGGAGAAACACTTTCCCAAAAGAACATAATCTGGGGCAATAGTTAATACCAGAATTAACTATTTGTTACTTATGAACAATTCGGCTTACAAGCAGCTTCTCAGAACTCATTGCGTTTGTATCTTGGAGATCTCATATATATATATATATATATATATATATATATATATATATATATATATATATATATATATATATATATATGTCACACATACACTCAGAGTCGAACCTCATTACAACACACGTCGAGGGACAAAATGAATCTGTACGTTATAATGGTAGTTTGTTGATAAAATGTAACCAACTACGATGTATAAACATGTCAATTACAAATACATGTATTGAGTATGAAGAAAAAAATATTTTATTAGACATGAAACAAACAACTGTAGTGTTCCTATTTCATCTCTGAAAACATTCAGTCAGCAAATGAAAAGCTTTCAATCAGTTGGCCATGATTTTGTTGCCATTACGAAAAATCGTTGACTTTGCCAATTCTTAGTGTCGGCTGAGCGAAAGTGAGAGACAATTTTAGCCTTCACAGACAGCGAGATTTGCTTCTATTTACCAGACATGTTTTAGACCATGTGCGCCGTGCCTCCAGAATTACAGAAAAGTGCGAGTCGATCAGTACCGAAATTAGCTTTCCAGTGTCCCTTGTAACCAAGGCCTTTCCACTATTTTGTGAGAACTTGAGAATTGATTGTTATAATGAAGTTTATGAAGGTGTTCGTAGGCAAATGGAAAATGGGTTACGCGTGAAACCGTGACTTTGAAATGTGAAAGTTATCGGGGTGGAAATGGAAACGCTTAATTTTGTGGAAGTGAATTTCTATAGGTTGGCAATTACTGTATGTGTCATAGAGATAAGATTACTGGTTAAACTTGAACAATAAATCAAGGAGAACTTGGCTGCCCCTGTTGAAAATGCACAAAAATGACTTCTACAAGGTCCTCCACTGAAAAACAACCCAAAGGCAGGGTTGCCAGGTTCCCATTGCTTTGCTGATATCACTATGTAAATGTGTGACCTCTGAAACAGCTTTGATCTAACTCAATGCATATGCAATAAGGCCCCGGTTCCACTTTAAAAGGCCTCCCCTTCAAATTTACATCATCGCCAATACCATTAATATCCTCAATCTACCCTCTTTCTCTCAAGTTTGTCATCCATATTGCATATTTGTATGCTTCTTGTATGCTGTGTTGTTGCTTTTCTTAGAGCAGGAAAAGGGGGAGGGTGGAAAATGTTTTCAACCATTCAGGTGTTCCTCCATTGCAAATGGCAAATTTCCCCAGTGTGGGACGAATACATTTTTTTCTTATCATATGTATCAATTCAAACCAATGACCTCTTGGATTGTCATCTTCTCACTCACTATCATCTTTTCATCTCATCTTCTTCGCCTCAGTTAATTTCGGCACAGTCAGACGGACACCGAGAATCACATTGGCTGCAATTCAGTTCTTTGCTTCCGAAATACAATATACAGTATTGCTGCTTTCTAACACAGGACACAGCCATGTGTACTCCCAACAAGTCAGTTATATTCCCATTTTAAATGGGTTTAACAGGGGTTTCAATAATGTCTATTACCTGAGGTTATCATCTATTTACCGAGTTAACGCTCGTGCACACTTGTATTGAATAGCTGACTTAAAAGAAACAAAAATGGGCGCAAAATTCAGTGTGGACACAAAAGAAATCAGGAGGATCAAGTTTCCATACTGTTCATTTTATGCCTTGGTACATGACCATTCAAAATACTCAGAGGAGCGGATGCAAAAAGATTAAAGGAAGGCTTCTTTGATTTTACACATGTGGCTTGATTGGTAGTACAGTCAAACCTCGGTTTTCGAACGTCTCGGTTCTCGATCAATTCGGTTTTCGACCAAAAATTTCGAGTTTTTAATGCCTCGGATGACGAACAAATTTTGGTTCTCGAACAAACTGAGCGCACTTGAATGCACCTTTTGACTCCTCTCGCCTTCCTTACACGAGGAAGTGACGCTTCCTCGGGTAGACGAGGAAATTACGCTTCCTCATGTTGCTTTCCATTGTGAGCAGACGTGTTCGATAAAATTGTTATTTTAAAAAGAGTGTGGTTTCGGTTTTCGAACAATTTGGTTTTCGAACAGCCTTCTGGAACGGATTATGGACGAAAACCGAGGTTTGACTGTAGTTGGTTTTGCTTGGAAAAACGCAAAAGGTGTTTTGCAACATTTTCAACACACAGATACGTCCAAAGGTTGGACAGCAGACACACATTTTATAACGATATTGAATGACTGTTTGAAATAAATGTATCGAATAATTAACACATTTATGCAAAGCACAAATTTGTAATTGCAGGTCAGTGCCTATTGTTCTATAGTTCTGTAGCACGCGTTGGTAGCCAGTTTCCATCGTGTGATAGCGACCCGTTTTTCAACGCTGATCGGCATTCGCATGAGTCGTTACACGTGGGAGGGATGGGCGAAGCTTAGCGCACACATATCCAAATACTTCCTAGCTCATTCTGAAGTTAGATGTACAGTCTGAATGAGTAAACGAACCGTTGACAACTCTATCCTACCAAACAGAACTGCGTATCTTCATCCATGTGGTTTTCTCGGCGTTTAGTGACGCCATGGCGACCGTCCACATGGCCATGAACGTCACGGTGTCGTCCACTTGTTGCTGAATAAATCGAAGGATACGTTGTTTTCGTGCTCTTTTGTTTTTCAGCCATCTTTCTTTTCTCTCTCTCGTCCTACGGCGTCTGATAATGGGCCACATCGTTGATTTCTCCGGAGAAGAAGCCATTTTTGTCACAAACGAGGCGGGGGAAAGGAAGTACACAGTACGCAGGCGCATGTTTTACTTCCGCATTACTGTCGTATTGCACCGCTGCAGAAACTGCCGCGTGAACGGAAGTGGGGCTGCACTGGGGTTAACACACTTCTCTTTAGTCAGCGGCTTTGTACGCGTGAACGCTCCACAAAATTTGCACCAGTGTAAGATACATTGCAACAAAATACATCGGTGCAGCACCGAAGCAAATGTGTGCCGTGTGAACACCCCTTTTGAGGTTTAAGCTTGCAGAGAAGGCCCAGACGGCATGCCACTAATATACATTTACAAAATATCACCGATTATTCTGTGGGAATTATACAATCATGTCCAAGACTTCAAAACTCGTACATGATCTAAATATCACGTTCCAGAAGGACAACGATCTGTGCAGCACTCCACGAAGCAGGCCAGAATGGTGGAGTGGCCAGACAGAGTGAAGCTAATCTTTAGTGCAAGGCACATGGCAGCCTGCCCGGAGTTTGCCAAAAGGTACCTTACGCACAATCGGACCATAAGAAAGAAAAATCTCTGGTCTGATGAGACAAAGATTGCATTCTTTGGTGTGAATGCCAGACATTGTGTTTGGAGGAAACTGCTCATCACATGACCAAAACCACCCCGACAATGAACCATGGTGGTGGTAGCATCATGCTGTGGGGATATTTTTCAGCAGTAGGAACTGGAAAATTAGTCGGGATTGGTGGAAAGATGAATGCAGCAATGTGCAGAGACATCCTGGGTGAAAACCTGCTTCAGAATGCCCAGGACCTCAGACTGGGCGAAGGTTTAACTTCAAACAGGACAACGACTCTCAGCACACAGCCAAAACAATGAAGGAGTGGCTTCAGGACCATCCATCCATCCATTTTCCGAACCGCTTCATCCTCACTAGGGTCGCGGGGGGTGCTGGAGCCTATCCCAGCAGTCTTCGGGCAGTAGGCGGGGGACACCCTGAATTGGTCGCCAGCCAATCGCAGGGCACACAGAGACGAACAACCATCCACGCTCACACTCATACCTAGGGACAATTTAGAGTGCCCAACGAGCCTGCCATGCATGTTTTTGGAATGTGGGAGGAAACCGGAGCACCCGGAGAAAACCCACGCAAGCCCGGGGAGAACATGCAAACTCCACACAGGGAGGCCGGAGCTGGGATCGAACCCGGTACCTCTGCACTGTGAAGCCGACGTGCTAACCACTGGACTACCGGGCCACCCCTGGCTTCAGGACAACTCTGGTTAATGTCCTTGAGTGACCAGAGCCCAGACTTGAATCCGAACATCTCTGGAGAGATCTGAAAATGGCTGTGCACCGACGCTCCCATTCAACCTGATGGAGCTTGAGAGGTGCTTCAAAGAGGAAAGTGTGATACTGCCCAAAGATAGCTATGTGTCAAGCTTGTGGCTTATTCAAAAAGACTTGAGGTTGTGTTTACTACCAAACATGCATGAACAAAGTATTGAACAAAGGCTGTGAATATTTGATTGTCATGATGACAAAAGACATATATTAGATATTCTGGGTTTTTTGGATTTTGGATGGAAGAAAGGTACACATTTCTTTCCATCCAAAACTGTTGTACCTGATGCACTTTGTAGAACACTAATTATTTCAGATGGGGTAATTGCAACCACCTGGGAATGGCCAATTGTTGCTTGGACCTGATTGGCCTGAAGCTCAAGTGAACTCCCTTCAAAAGAGGAATGAGGAAGTCACTGCGGGCCGGACAACTGGGAGAGAAGTGCTACATGTGGTCTACTAAGAACTGGTCAACTGTTACGTCTGAAAATAAAGAAAACTGGAAAATCTTCTTCCTGGTTCCTGGCTGAATTGCCTTTTTATTCTTTTTTCAACTGGCCTGCTGTTTCGCCGCATAACATTGATGATTGATGTATTTTTTCAAAATGGCAAAGAATGCTTAACAAAAAACTTATTGTGGGATGTGGTGTGGATAATTTTAAGGAAAAGAATGAATTAATTTAATTCCAGGAATTTATTCCATTTTGAAATGAGGCTGTAACAACAAAATGTTGAAAAAGCAAAACGCAGGTCATACTTTCCAGATACACTATACTTACAGAGAAAATATGTTAGTACCCATCCGATTCTGAAAGAAAAAACTACTGTGTTCACAGGATTAAAGTGAACCTGACAAAAAAAGAAAAAGAAAAGTACTAAATAAAATCAGACATTGCTTTTGAATTGTGGTTCAGATTACTCTGTTGAAATACGCATGACCTGCGACCTTCTGACACTGGACAGTGACATTCGGACAGTGGAATACCTTGATAGTCTCGAGATTTCATTGGACTGTGCACAGATTCAAGACACCCTATACTAGTGGAAGCAAAGCTGCCTCCAGAACATAAACAAGCCTCCTTCATGTTTCACAATTGGGACAGTGTTCTGCAGCTAATTTGTCTTGCCCAAAAGTTTCAGTTTTGCCAACTCTGCCAGGGTATTGCCCCAGAAGCTTTGTAGCTTGTCAAGATGCACATTTCAGTTTTCGGCTGTTTGTTCTTTATTTTCAGCAGTGATTTCTTCCTTGTCTACTATGGCGCAAACAAATATGACTTTGACTTTCAATTTCTGCTTCAGGTTGTTCTGGACTCTTTTGCAACCATTCATATAATCAGTCTCTATTTTCTTCCTGCATGCTGGGATGTTGGCTATGATCCCGTGGATCTTGACTTTCTTAATATGGGCAACAGTGGAGCACAGGAAGATACCCTTTGCTTCATTTGGTCCATGTTTATTTTGGCACACATCATGTCACCAAACAGCACAGTAGCTAAGTGTCACCCTTTAAATAGGCCGACTGACCAATTACAGTCAAACCTCGGTTTTCGTCCATAATCCGTTCCAGATGGCTGTTCAAAAACCGAAATTGTTAGAAAACCGAAACCACGCTCTTTTTAAAATAAAAATGTTTACTGAACACGTCTGCTCACATTGGAAAGCAACACGAGGAAGCATCACTTCCTCGTCTAGCCGAGGATGGGTCACTTCCTCGCGTAAGTCAAATGGTGCATTCAAGTGCGCTCAGTTTGTTCAAGGACCGAAATTTGTTCGTCATCCGAGGCATAAAAAAACTCAAAATTTTTGGTCGAAAACCGAATTGGTCGAGAACCGAGGTTTGACTGAACAAGTTTGAAGACACCTGTGATTCTTACACAGAAGTTGAGCATGTCTCTATATCAGGGGTGGGCAATCCCAGTCCTGGAGGGCCGCTCTCCTGCATATTTTTCAAATCTCCCTGTTGCTACACACCTGATTTGAATGATCAGATTATCAGTAAGGTCTGACGAGGCCTGATATTGAACCTGTTCATTGGAATCAGGTGTGTGGTAACAGGGAGAGTTGGAAAATATGCAGGTTGAGCGGCCCTCCAGGACTGGGATTGCCCACCCCTGCTCTATATGGTCAAATTATTTTCATCGTTTCAAGGGGCAACATAATTTTTGACCGAATGAACAACAACTCAAAAGCAATGTCTGATTTTCGTTAATTTTCATTACAGTTTTCTTCATCATTACTTTTGTCTGATTCAAGTTATTCCTGTGACCACCCTAGGTTTTTCTTTCATTAACACAAAAGTATCAACACTTTATTCCACTTGTGTCGCTAATAATTAACATAAAAAATAGTCTAAGAGCTATACTATGATCAATTGAATATACAGTACTGTAATGCATTAGAAAACATAAGGTTTGGAATAAATAATGCCTATAAAGCATTTAACAATCGCTTGCAAATCCAGACTGAGTGACAGAAAAAAAATGCTTTTGTTTACCGTAGTTTACCATTTTTTTTAAGCTCTTGCCACCCACACACAAATGTTAATAGCTCAACAGCACTTTTGCACAGCGGAGCTTGTCTAAAGGTAAAGGTAGACCCATCACCTCATCATTCCCATCAACTCCTACACCCATCCCAGCTGTGACCCCGGCACAAACAATGTTTAGGCTAAGCTTGGATGTACTCTAGCGGGCCTGAATGGCAGGAGGATGTCACCCTTCGTGGGGGCAAACAACAAGAGGCAACTGTGAGTGCACCATGAGTGGGCACACTCTAACATGTGAGTGCTCTCTGCTGGCAATGGGTTTGTACTACAAGTGAGTGGAAGCAGCTGTGATCACAACAGTCTTTTGGATAGTGGCAGTCCAGCGGGGACAGCCTGTGACAGTGCTTGACTGCTAGTGTGACCAGCGGTAAAATATAATGATAAATAACAAAAGGACAATTTTCCTCAGCGTACAAAGCCACCATGCAAAAACATTAACCATTCACATTATACTGCACCTGCACAATCTAAGGAGATGAAACGGGAAAAAGTGTATTAAAAATAAGAAGATGACATACCAATATTCCAATAAAGCTGCAAAGTTGTGCAAAATGTGCATAAAATATATCCATTCTTTCACCCATTTTCTAAACCGCCTATTCTCTCAAGGGTCGCGGGCGTGCTGGAGCCTATCCCAGCTGTCTTTGGGCAGTAGGCGGGGCACACCCTGAACTGGTTGCCAGCAGGCATACATAGTGCTCAATCACACCTAGGGACAATTTAATACAAATCTGGAGTTTTCAATCAAACCGGAGTACCCGGAGAAAACCCACCCAGGCACGGGGAAAACATGCAAACTCCACCCAGGAAGGCCAGAGCCGGAATCGAACCCTGCACCTCTGCGCTGCGAGGCTGGCATGCTAACCAGTTGTCATTAGGCCACCCACATATCATACGATGATTGTATTTTAAAATGTGTTTTTTTAAGGAGACTGTCAATATTTTATTTACAGGACATTAACAATATTGTTCATAATTTTTGAAGGTTGATTTTTTTTTCTGCTGAGCGCCTGCATTGGTTCTCATTATATTGTGCAAGTATATTCAAATATGTGACTGGTGATTATATTGTGAGAGGCTTCATATCACCCTTTTGAGAACTAGTATGAATAAATGCAACATTAAAAAAACTATCAATTTAAAATCTAAAGACTTCCATCATCACTTACTGTTTGTCATGTTTTAGATTGATTTAAAAAACAAAACAAAAAATATTCCTTTATGTTGAACAGAGCTGGCCAGGGATGGAAGAACATATTTTAGTCATGTAAAACTTTTTGGAAATTATTTTTTTTTCTTAAGCGCAAAGCAAGCAGGTAACATGCTGTTGCCCTCTTGAAATCAGAAACCAAATTCTGTTCTTCCTCCCTCTCTATCTATGGACCTCCCCTTCCCTCCGTTGCTTTCTCTTGGCTCTCCCATCCTTCCCTCCTCCCAGCGAGTCGTCAGAGATCCACACATCGCCTACCCACAAGAGAAAGAGAGCGCTTCTGATTTTGACACTGAGTGATTTGAGGTCGAATGCTTGAGCACATCCTGTTGTCCGTGGCAAAGCTGTAAACCACTAATTGTTGTGTCAAGGTTTTTGTCAAGCAGGCACTAGGCACAACAATAACACCGGCTGATGGTGAGAGGATCTTTTCCTTATGTGTGAGTGTGTGTGTGTCTGTGTGTGGTCATCTACTGACGATTAAAAACAGGGTGAAATTTAAAAAAAAAAGAAGGTATTTCAAATTGCTAAATAAAAATAAGGACGGTGTAGTCTCTGAAATGTCCATGGGAGAAAGGAGCACAAATGTTTCTTTGCACTAGAGGAAGCAGTGGCATGCACTTGCATACAAAGGGGAACAAGTGGTCTTTACATGGAGTGCAGCTGCTTATTAAGACTCACTCCTTCATGCATTATTCCTTTCATTCCCACTCAACCACAAAGTGATTTTACTTCAGCATTCAAAAAAACAGCAAAAGATTTGTAATGGGCAAATCCTGAATAAAGGTTGCAGATCAGTTGCTTCCCTAGCAGTTATAATACAATACACACATTTTATGTAAAAAGACTATTCTCTCAAACCCCATAATAGTGAAATGAGCACACATAAATGTGTTAAGAGTATCTCTTTGCATCTTGTATAGACTGCATGTATTTAATCTGTAAAGCTTATTAAGGCTTCGGTCATTGCTATGCAAAGCAGCACCCAGTGCTTTTCTCTCGCTTTTCATCCAAGTGCAGTGTTTGGCCAATGGGACTGGCCCCCCGCCTCTCATTCTGCATTCATAACAAGCAACATTTGCACATTGTATCTCTCAAAGGCCCTGAATAGAAGGCCTTAATACTCATGTAAACAACTGCAAACCAATTACTTAATGAATCAGGCCCACACATAATGAGGAGCCTCACAAAGAGTTATAAATGATTTTTTTTGCACTAAAGCCTCTGCTTTAAACTACAATCCCCTCTGCTGTAGTCTAAGCTTAACAGACAAATCATAATTATTGTCTAAGACAACACAGGGGAGGACATTTTTGTATTTGGAGTCCGGCTTCATCCGCTTATTGATGTCCCTCATCAGCTCACTGACAAAAAAAAATTAAGGAAATAATGTAGAAGAGGGAGGGAGTTAGCAAAGAGGGGGAAAAAAATCCTGAAGGAAGGAGTAAGAGGGGCAAAGAGATGGAAAAAGGGCAAAGTGTGACAAAGTGAAACAGAGAGAAGCTGGCAGAGCATCCTGCAGTGTTATGCTTCTGATTGAGTGCAGGGCTTCTGGACCACTTGTGGGTGCATTTAAGTGCAAGAAGTGACTGTAATAAGTGGGCCGCTTGAAACTGACATCCAGGAGAAGATGAGAAAAGAAAACTTGTGACCAAAAGGTGAATTTAGGGTGACTATAGCACTTATTAGCATTGTTGCTAACCATAGAAAGATGAACATGGATGAATCACCATTTAATCAGTGAATTTATGTATATAATGCAAATCACTACAGTTCTGTACAATTCCTTTTTTGTTGTTGTTCTGCGAGTTGTGTATAGTCACATATATTTTGGGCTTCCAATGCAAATTAATGACATGGAGACAGGCAACATCTGAGAGGGTCTGGGTCTGAAATTGGCTCATGTTTATTAAAGAGGATGGTCCACGCACTGTGGCTGGCAGAGGCAGGCATCGGCAGCTATATGAGGACCACAATAGAGTCAGCCCATTAGCCCTTTCCTGGGCTAATAGGCAGACTGCAGCGCCTGCTTGCCAGGCCGGCGACATACAGCCTTCAGCCCTCGGATCAACGTGCTGCCCAGTAATCACATGAAATCAGAGAAGATTATTCCTCATAACGTTTATGCAGCCATTACATGAGCCCAAATGGGTTTTGTGGCGAAGAGGTGCTCTGAGGACCTGGTAGTCAATTGCAGATTTGATGAAGTTGTCTTGATATTCAAATGTAAGCACAATGCCGTTATCTTCTATGAGGCTGTTTATCATTAAATGTTCTTGAACCAGTCCACTTAGGGCTCTGATTTCAGCGGCTTCAATGCATTCGATGGTGAAAAATGAAAGGATCCTCGTCTTTGTCAACACATCTTTGAAAGTAGTTGCCCTTCATCCTTCTTCTTGACAAACAGTTGGTATTCTTGAAGCAAGCCCAAAGGCAGTGACATTGTGACACAGATTTAGCATTGGGGCTGCTGTTTTGATTTGGATTTCTAAAATAGGTTTTGAACCTGTCAACACAATTGGGGGGGCTTCAGGGGCCTTTTTGTCTTTGTGAGCAAGTTAATGGGTGATGCACCTTGATCTTATGGAAATGAACAGGGAATTATTAGAGTGGCCATGCAAATTTACATCAGCCACTTGGGTGTCTGGTGGCCCATTTCCTGTGGTCTGTTGAATAACAACAATAGTGGCTTTAAGACTGCAGGAACCAATTCCAGAACTTCCCTATGTAGCCTGGTAGTTTGTGTCATCCCTTTGTCCGCATACAAAAAGGATACCTGGTCCGAGAGGTGCCATTATGGTCATCCTTAGTTCGGACAAGACACTCGGGTCTTCAGGTACAGTACTGACGCTTTGAGGGGGTAGGCTGTGCTGACGGACGCTGATTGGTTGGTTGAACTTAGGAGTGTGCCAACTACTAACTGCTCGTGTACAGTATTCACCAGTAGTGCTAGCTTCTCTTGTCGAAATATTTAAGAATGGCAAAAAAGTGAATGGAAAGGTGAGCAGAAGAAGAGCTGCAGGCTCTTCTGAGCATTTTGGGGGGACGAAGACATTCAGCGAAACTTTAAATTAGCGACAAGGCCTGACCATGTTTACCACCTTATTACTGCCGAGCTAGACAAGCAAAATTGCTTTCGCAGCAAGACAAGCCCGTCGTGGAAACTGCAAAATTAAAGACAACATAAAAACAGCCGCAATGGAAATGAGTGCCGAGCGAACAAATGGTGATACTAACTCGACGGCCACAAGAGTAAAGACGTAGGTACCGTATTTTCTGCACTGTAAGGCGCTTCGAAGTAGAAGGCGCACCTTCAGTGAATGGCTTATTTTAAAATTGTTTTCATATACAGGGTACACCGAATTATAAGGCGGATAGAAAAGAAGCTACAATAGTGGCTGAGGTTGCGTTTGCATCCACGAGATGGAGCTATGCTAAAGGAAATACAATACAATACAGCTTTATTTATATAGCGCTTTCACAACCGCTGCAGCTGTAACAAAGCGCTTTACAGTACATCTAAAATATAACGTCCAAAAAATCAGTACCGTATTTTCCGGACTATAAGTCACAGTTTATTTGTAGTTTGGCTGGGCTGCGACTTATACTCTGGAGCGATTTATGGGTGAAATTATTAACACATTATTATATCATTTCACATGTTATTTTCACATTAAACCACAAGAGGCCGCTCTAGACCTGTATTGATAAAACCTGAATAACTCTTAATATGTTCCTTGAACATACCAGGCACATTCTCAGTTCGGCATTTATGCGTCATGTAACGTTAGCATATTGTACACTTATTCAGCGTGTTGTTTTCTATTTATTTATTTTTTAAATTGCCTTTCAAGATGACATGTCTGTTCTTGGAGTTGGATTTTATCACGTAAATTTCCCCCCAAAATGCGACTTATACTCCAGTGCGACGTATGTATGTTTTTTTGTTTTTATTATGCATTTTATGGCTGGTGCGACTTATACTCAGGAGCGACTTATAGTCCGGAAAATACGGTATAATGATCCATGTATCAGGCGCATCGGATTATAAGGCAAATTGACTTTAGGGGTGCACGGTATAGACAGTATATTTAATATCAGGTATGAATTTGCCCGAAAGTAGACACTTGGACCATAATGTTCAATCGTGGTAATACATGTTGATCACATCGCCGTATTCCCTTTCGTGTGCACCGCTCAGTGTGACTGAAATACCTTAATACTAAGGCCGCATCACCGCACTGTGTGCACACCGTTTTGCAAAGCCTCCACTACAAACGAGAAGTGACTGGATAACTACAGGCAAAAGTTCGCTTTGCACCCGTTGCCTACATAGCCTAAATCATGAACCATCTCCTCAATGGCAGCAAAAAAAATCTCCACTTCTGTAAATGCCGTTATCACAAAGACGAAGGGAGGACGTGGAGAGAAACGGGAAACCATGCTAATGGCAAAGCTATTGAAATGCAGTCACAAAATACCAAAATAAGTCCTTGTTTGTCTGATAGAGTGCACTTGTCACATAGGTCTGGCTGAAACGTGTTCCAGTGGAGTGGAACTAACTTCAAACGTCAAGCAACTTAACAAGTAACTAGGGAGAAAATAATACAGAATAACATACGGACCTACTGAGGCCTGGAAATGGAGAAAGTCACCGCACACGTCGCTGAGGGGCTATGGGCGATAAGGTAACATTATTGTTTTTGTTCCTGATTGTAAAGTGTCCTTGGGTGTCTTGAAAGGCGCTTATAAATAAAATGTATTATTATTATTATTATATCGTTGTCTTATTTGAAACCTAGCTTTTTGTTACTGCCACTTGGGGGGCAGGACGGGTAGTGCAGTTTGTCTTCCCTAGGCTGCAGGTGGGCAACAGGAGGATGCTAGTTAAGCTAAAATCTGTGATGGACAGACCCTCCCACCCTGACAGCACTGGGCAGCTCCTTCAGCAAGAGACTGATACACCCGCACTGCAAGAAGGAGAGGTACCGCCACTCGTTCCTGCCGACTGCTGTCAGGCTATTGAATAGAAGGTCCTGAAAACCTGGACTCATCCCAACTCACCCATTTTTAATATGCTTATTTTTATATTTTATATTTATCGTTATTTAGATACTTTTTGTCTTCTACTTTTTCTCTTTCATAATTTTGCTGCTGTAAAGTGGGAATTTCTCCATTGTGAGAAAAATAAAGCTTTTATCTTAAAGTTATTTAGCTTTAAGGTCTGAAACCCCACAGCTGTACTGTGCACATGGAGATTTGTTCTCCAAATGTAAAGTGTGTGATAAATAAAACCTTTATTATTATTGTTCTTACCAAGGATAAGGTCCTTGAGGTGAGGAGCAATTGGACCTCTCAGGGCGATCATTTTTTACTGAAAAGAGCAAACAAGACCAGATACAATAACTTCATTTGCATATACTCCATACAATTTTCCTTTAGAAACTTTTAATTAAATCCACCAGAATTCAATGACGATAGTTTGTGGAGACGTGGCTCACCAATGCTCAGGTTGTAGTCCTTTCACAGATATTTAACAGGGAAGTGTACAAAAACATGGCAGTATATTATTTAACTGAACCATGGAGCATCAGTGAGCGGCAATACAATTCAAATAGTCCTGTTGCATCACATACATTTGTAAAGTAATTGCATATGTTTTTCCCTATGCTGGGTCATTTTACAAAAATTTTATGAAAAAAAAGCACAAGGTTTTTCAAGAAATTAAAATTTGCTTCAAATTTGGATGTGATTAATTATGGTGAGTTTGTTTTGGTACAAAACTCACGCTATGTTGTCATGAAAACAGAATGTCCCAGTTCTTTGCAACTGTGGATCACATTCCTTACCTGAGGGTTCATCCTCCTCTCCCTCCACTTCCACCACCTCTTCAGAACTCGGCGGGTCTTCTTGCATGGCTAATCGCTTAAGTAACTGATAGGCTTTTGTCTCTGTTCAGACACACACGCACACACACACACACATATTTGCTTAAAAGCCAGGTTTCCTACTTTCAGGTTTCTGTATTTGATAAGTCAACATGCTTCAGGAGTCGAGCCTTAAAATCTCACTTGAATGCGTCGGCGAATACACCAGTTTAACTTTTGATTCAAGGAAAAAGTAGTAATCTCAGTGGCTCCACAAGACGGACATCAGCAGTCATGTTTTTTTTCTTTTTTTTCTGCAACCTCTACCAGGAGTGTAATGGCTAATTTCCAAGTTTGTAAAATTCATGATTACATTTTCGGTGCACAAAATACATAGGATATTAAAATTCTCCACACCCCTGTAGTATATAGTATATAGTCATCTTGCATGATTAAAATTCTCACATGAAATCATTTTGATGGCTATGCTCCATTAGGATTCTCACACATGAAAACACTCAGTGGGAAATCTGCTAACCGAGGGAAGTATCAGCTCACTTCACATTTCAGAGCAGCACAGGGATGGGCAAACCAACTGCTGCAGGATGCCCTCACAGCTGGTAATCTTCAAGTGCAGCCGCATTGCCACGCCATTTTTAGATGGATAATGAGTACCTCTGACAGATCTCTTGCACTAACCACTGTTAGCCGGACAATTAAAGCAGAGGACATTATTCTGAGTTTTCCAGCATGCCTCAGCCTGGGACGAAAACATGGCTAGTACTGTATTTTGTATGAGCTAATTAGAGAGAACTAGCATCGCTCTTCAGGTGCGACTTTGACCCTGGTTTCACCTTGATCATGCTGCCACCGCCACTGCGTAAAAGGGCCTATTATTCACTGCAGTAGGAAGCAAACAAACCACCACATAAGGAAAGTGTGAATACTGGGACACAGGCGATGCCTTTTTACCTCTAATAGGAACACTTTCCACAGGGCTTTCGTCGTGGCTCTCCTCCTCAGCACTTTGTAGTTCTGTAAGGAATGGAAGTCCATAGAGAGATGCATCGGGAGGGGGGGGAGGGAAATGGGAATGCAAGGTCTTTATTTAGCTCTGAATAGAATAAAGACCTGTATGAAAACCAGGCAGCGAAGGATTCATAATAAAAGGCTCAATGGTGAAATTGATTTCTTTCAGAAAAAAAATAGAAACTTTTAGTGCTCCGCGGTGGTAATTTTCAATATAGAGAAGCAGCAAAACTTCCACTAATAATCTACATTGCAGTAAAATGACAGGTTTACTGATGAGTAAATGGGAGAATAGGTCACTGTATGAAGCCGATAGTAAGTTGCTTTAATTGGGAAATAAAGTTCTCATCTTTTAGTGAATTGTTTTAGTCATATACATGTGACAAAACCAACTCGAATCACTTGTCCTGACCTTGGGTGTGTTGCTTTTGGATCCCACTGGCAGGCTTCACATCTCCATCATGAGCTGGGAATGAAGGAGGGCCAGAAGAACAAGTAGAGTCACTCTCCTCATCTGCTGAGGGCCACTCCTCACTGGACCGGGAAAGCTGTGTCTTCAGTAGCACTTTGGCCTGCGAGCAGCACAAATTAAAACCAAACCATTAGTTGTTCCCATTCAGTGAAGGAAGTGTTCAATTAAACTCAGTCCGATTAGGCATTTCATTTACTTGGGCCACGGCTGCTCGCACAGAGGTGCAGCTGCAGTTTGTGTATAATTAACACCAAGAGGAAATAATGCCAAAATCTCTCACCCGTTTAAACAGAAAGATTATTTTGCTCACTTTTGTTTCCACTCTCCCACTCTATCACATTTTTTTTTAATTCACACACCCTCTTCCTATCAGTGAGATTAGTCAAACACCCAAAGAATGCAATCATCCCGGTGTTAATGTGCAACACGTTTCACATATCTCCCCTCTTGGCTGAGAGCATTGAGACAAACTGCTTTTCCTCCCTCTCCAGATCAGAGTTTTATCATCTCTGGGGGCACGAGGGCACACAGTGATTTCCCTCCTCACCACCGTTTCTCTTTTGTCATCAAAAGACATCACCATTTGCTACTTTTTAATGAGCACGAATGTGGAGCAAGGATAAGGACAACGAACAAGATAATTCCCACCATGACGAACCAATAGTACATTGTCAATTCTTATCAGCGGGGAGATTGACAAATGTACATTCTCTCATTTTCTGAAGAGCATAAAACCGGTTTGCCACTTGGTAATTGATGTTACTGGAGAAAAAAAAAATTGATACAGCATGTCCCTGATTTCAGACTTTGTTCCTTTTCTACTCAGATTTTGTTAAATGTACTGTGGGCCAAGGGCTGTTACAGACCCACGGCATTTTAAACAAATGATTTCAACAGTTAGCACTTGAATATTCAAAGAGCTTCTTGAGTGTGTAACTGTGAGCTACAGGATCCCGTTTTTGCAAAGTGGCTGTGCTGTGTCCGAGGAAGAGAATGGAACTTTGTAGTTGCTGTCATTGCACGAGCCCAAACATGGGGGGATAAAAATGGAGGGGTGTGCATAAAGTAAGAGACAAAACAGGAGGAACATTTTTACTCAGCCTTTCATTTATGCACTGGGATACAATTAAGACGGACGGCAGTGTCCCTTACGTTTGTTGGTTCATATTTTCAAGTGGCTCTACAGGTTCCTTCTTTACCTCTTCTCATTGTGTCCAAGGTACTGAAGTGACATCTTCAACCCACATGGACCTCCGTCATGTTGTGTACAAAACTCACTCACAAAAGGCAGACATGTATACAATACATAAAAGCACTTCCACAGGATAAAAAAAGGTACATTTAATGGAAATTGTGGGACTGGAATTCTATCAAACCAACTGTGTGGATATTAATACTTTTTGTTGTTTGTCTTTCAGACAAGGAACACTTTTTGCTAACTTTAATGCTGTTTCAGACCTGGATGCACGGGCCGTGACAATGCATCCTTATGTAGAAATCAATAAATGGATTAAAATAAAATAGGATGATGACATAAGGTGTGTAATGAAACCTAACTAAAATCCAGTCTAATAATTGTGGCGTAGAAATTTAAAATTTCGGCTGACCTAAAGAAAGCCCAATGGAAATTGAATGTGCATGATGAGAACAGTCGATGACATTAAAATGAAAAATTGGTCCTTCCATGAATCTGGACTAGCTGACTGCTTCACTTTTGGGAAAGATATCAAATGAAGAAAAATCAATAAATAAGTACATACAATGAGTGCTTGTCAGTTGAATATGCCGTATGAAATGAAAGAAGACAAGCAGAGGGAGCTATTCGCTTTTAGCACATGGGTCAGGGTTTCCTTTTGGTCTGGGTCAATGTGTGGAGCAATCTGAGGAGGAGGCCACCAGGCTTCGGCATCAAACACCAGACACAAAGAGGGCTCCCTTCCAACAGCACTAAACACGCAAATAAATTCCGTATGCGTGCACACACACACAGGTATTTGCAACGTTGTGTGGCCCACGTTCTTTGTGTCGGCCGCCACTTCAGCTGTAACTCAAATGATGCAAATCACATAGCTATCACTAGGGTGGTTAGACAGTTATTATGTCACTACAGATTGCAGAAAACCTCAAGTAGAATCAAATAGAACTCTAAGTTCTATTTGAAAAGTGTTTCTTAAGCTGTTGGGACCGACCCCTGATGCTAGGTGAATTGGATAACCCACACTTAAAAGTTTGCTTTTCAATTTCTCCTCACAACAGAAGTCAAACAGTACATGCTAGAATTTTACAGGAACATACTGTACAATGCTGTTAAATTAAGCTTTTGGTTCTTTTTGGCTGTATTGCTTAGTAATAAAGATCCATCCATCATTCTCAACACCACTGATCCTGAAGAGGGTCGCGGGGGTTGCTGGAGCCTATCCCAGCTGACTTTGGACGAAAGGCGGACAAATCCCTGAACTCGTCGCCAATCAGTCACAGGGCACATGTAGAAACGAAAAACCATACACACCCACATTCACACCACAACTGAGTGGCAACTGTTCCCATGCTGCCCACACACAAGTAAGTCGAGTGTATCAGAACACCATCAGCGACTTTTAGTCATAAAGATTCATTCATTCATTCATTCATTTTCCGAACCGCTTGATCCTCACTAGGGTCGCGGGGGGTGCTGGAGCCTATCCCAGCTGTCTTCGGGCAGTAGGCGGGAGACACCCTGAATCAGTCGCCAGCCAATCGCAGGGCACACAGAGACGAACAATCATTCACGCCCACACTCTCACCTAGGGACAATTTAGAGTATTCAATCAGCCTGCCATGCATGTTTTTGGAATGTGGGAGGAAACCGGAGGACCCGGAGAAAACCCACGCAGGCCCGGGGAGAACATGCAAACTCCACACAGGGAGGCCGGAGCTGGATTCGAACCCGGTACCTCTGCACTGTGAAGCCGATGTGCTAACCACTGGACCACCGGGCCGCCTAGTCATAAAGATGTTCCTGCATTTTCAAATCATGTGAGACATCAGACTTTAGGGCCAAGGTTGGGTTGTTGAGTAACGGTTGAAGAACAGCAGTCTAAAGATCTGCAGGCACAGCACCAGTGGAGAGCAATAGGTTAATAATATTCAAGATGGAAGGTCCAACAATTGGAATGTCCCATGAAGATTTCACCCTGAACCGATTGCCAGGCAATCGCAGGGCACACAGAGACCAGCAACCACCCGCGCTCACACTCACACCTATGGACAATGTTGGAGTGTTCAATCAGCCTGCCATGCATGTTTTTAGAATGTGGGAGGAAACCGGAGTATCCTGGGAAAACCCACGCAGGGCCGGGGAGAACATGCAAACGCCACACAAGGAGGCCGCAGCTGGGATCGAACCCACAACCTCTGCACTGTGAAGTCGATGTGCTAACCACCGGGCCGCCCACTGTACTATATTCAGAAAAAAATGCAGAATGACTTAGAAGTTTTGGACAGCCATGTTCAAATGATTGGTTGATTCTGATTGGTTCCCGGCACAACGTCGACCAATGACAGCACGTGTGGATTTATCCCATGAGCTGAATGACTGTGCATCTTCGCAGCCCGGCCCAGCACCTTCCCTTGCGCCTCGTCATGTGTTTGACTCTCTGATCAGTCTCTTGTCACATGGTTGTGTTTGCTATGTGTGCGTAGGGGGTAAAGGCACAAGTGAGCAAGAGAGAGAGAGAGAGAGAGAGAGAGAGAGAGAGAGAGAGACAGAGAGACAGAGAGACAGAGAGGGTGATTGGGCTTGTCTGAAAAAAGCAGCACGTCTCTCTTCACCTCCTCCTCATCAATACCGATTGTCTTATCATAAACATATTAGCTGTGAGGGGACAGCTGGCCAGGAGCTAGCTGGAGGCTAACGGCGGCTAAACTGTCAGAGCGTAAAGTGAGAAGTCTCTTTGTCTCTCTGAGAAGGCAATGCTGATGAATGTTAATTCCTGTATAAGGTTTTATAATTAAAGATTAGTGGTGGTAGATATGTATACTGCTGTAGAATTTGTTTCAAATATGTAAAGTACAGTGAAACCAGCCAAACACTTCATGGAGGTTGTTCCCGAGTTGGGCTGCTGTTGCCGTTTCCGAGCTAAGCGGTAGCGGTGGCTGTGGCAGGCTGAGGTTGGATTAGACTTTTGCGGTAGGCTTGTTTTCATTGTAGTGAACCTCATTGCAAGGCAAGGGTGGAGAAAAGGATTTCATATGATGCAACAGGGGGGCTTTTCATTGGAAGGGGAAGCAGAAAAGAGGGAATGGCATTAATGCATTCAGATTTTTTCACACTAGGGGGTATTTTCGCACATGTACTGTTTACACATTTTAAACATGCTGGTACCCACATGCACTGACACAAAAATTCCTAGGGGTGGGGAGCCAACGCTCCATCGCGGTTTTTCTCTTATCGCGGCAGGGTCCCGGTCCCCATTAACTGCAATAAGTGAGGGAACACTGTATATCCAAGAAAACTATTAGAACAATTCAGCAGTGTGCTGCAGCAAAAGCGGACTGCGTGTGCATAAGAGTGCCTATGCGTGCAGGGAAAAATCTTCTCTGCTTCCTCTGGTCGATGTTCATTGTGCTATTCACTATGTCACCAGAGAGCACAGTGATGACTGGCCTCTAAATAGACAAACAATGTTTGACGACAACTGTGATGCTTATTAGAGGAAACACCATCATTTTTGGCCAACTTGTTTTTTGTTGTTTTTTTTAAGAATTTGCTAATAGACGTGTACAGTGTGTGTGTGTGTGTGTGTGTGTGTGTGTGTGTGTGTTTGTATTCATGACATATCAGGACAATTTTATGATAACACACCTTCAAAATGAGGACCTGTGGAAAAATGAGGACATTTTTCGCGTCCTCATTTTTCCACGCAGTCTACACTACTCTAGAGCTCACGAGGATACTCCCACACCAAAAATAAGTGATGTCCTGAAAGAGCACATTTGTCAGAAATTGTGTGTTTAATTGTGTTTAACTTTCGACTCACTTTTCATTTGGAAAACTAGTGGCCAACTTCTGTACTTTTACACACTTTTAACACACTTTCAGTGACGTCATTGTGCAGGACCTCAAATGTCAGCTTTTTCGGACTTACTCACACACTTTCCCCGCCCTCTTCCTGGTAAGTCACATCAATTAGCAGTCACACAGAATCCAACATGTGAAGCAGCCAGACAATCCTACAGCCAGATATCTATTAAACTCTCTTAAACAAACACGACCACGCGTGATTGACCACCTGGTAAGCAATTCCTTTTCGTTTTTCTTACCGTAACATAACATGTTTAACAGTGCCCACCAAAGGTAATGTCATTCAATTAGACAGCTAGCTAGCTAGCTAGATCGATCGTTAGCATGCTAATAAGCTTCCAATAAAAGTAATGTGGACATGTTCTGCAGGCAAGGAAAACTTTTCTAAATCTTTAACAACACAGTCTATGGAAGTTGATTTTGGTGCCAAATGTTTATTTCAGTGCAGTATTTGTTTTATTCCATTGCAGTTAATTGAGATTAGTTAGTACAGGTAGCCTAATGAAAGTGGGCCATGCACTATTAGCATTTATGCTAAGTCCGGTGTATTTACACTGTTTATTCTTGTGTTGATTAATGTTCACCGTTTCAAAGAAAAAACAAACGTTTGCAATGAAATTATAGCAGTATTCATCTTTGTCGGTCAAACCTCTGGTATTTTTCTTTGCTATTCCATACATTCTGTTCAATTAATGGCAAGGAATGTAAACAACTCTGATGTAAGGAGCCACATTATTATTTTGTGCTGATACAAATTGCTAAAGAAAATTATCAGCGATTCTGATAATTGTTTTTAGTTTTACATCGAATGATTTGTTGTTGCACCACTAAACATGTTTTTTCCCCCTCTCTTTAAATTTTTATTTTTTGGTCTGCATGTATTTTTTAATATCTGATTAACTGCATTGTGTAAGCCTGATTTGGATTGTATTCATCGACATTTAAGTGTCAACTTTTCGTGTCTTAGGACGTGGTGTATTTACAAGTGAACCAATCGAAAGGGGTCCTTTGTGGTTGAGTACCGTGGAGAGTTAATCTCAAGCTATGAACGAGACAAGAGACAGAAAAAGTACACAGAGAAGCAAAATTGTTTCCTGTTTGATTTTGAATGGAAAGGAAGCACATGGTGGTAAGTCAAGATCTAGAAAAACATCATGTGGTTCTGTACAACATTGTAGTTTTGCTGGAAAAACAATTCATGTTTCATTGTTCAATTTCAGCATTGATTCCTCCCAATGAAGATGGTTCATTGGGTCGACTGGTCAATGATGCTCACAAAGGCCCAAACTGTAGAATGAAAAAGCTGACAATCCAGGATAAACCTCATCTTTGCTTGTTTGCAATTGAAAATATCCAAGCAGGGAATGAAATAACCTATGACTATGGAGATTCTCAGTGGGCATGGAGAGCACTGGTAAGTAATGCCTGAATATAGACAAGCAGATCTAATAAGTAAATCATTATATTTCATAGGTGAGTGAAAGATCATTTTCATCAACAGTTTATTACCTTTTAAAAGTTAACACGAGTGTCTGTTTTAGAGTATTATTTGACAACAACAGAAATTCAAAGTCAGGAACATGGACTCCACATTTTTCAGTCATTACATTCTATTAGTCTGAAAGAGTATGTTTCGGGTGTTGTCTTTATTATTTGAACCCAGTCATGTGTGTTGCCCTGAAATTGTTAGCTATCAGAGCTGTACAGTGGTAAGTACCATGAAGAGCCAGCTTGTGCTGTGAATGTGGTCACTGAAAAAAGTACTTTAATTTATTCAAAAGTCATATAACTACGAAATATTTCTGACACTCTATGGTTGGTATAATGTTGCTTTTAATGTTTTCAGTCATGCCCTCATACTTCTTCAGTTACTGTAGAATACTTTAGAATATTTCTGATAGTGTAATGTTGCTATGTTGTAGACACCAAGTGACGGGATCCTGACTGAACCTTCTGAAGATCAAGAAGGGAGTGAGAGATCCGCTTCATCCTTACAACAGGTTACTATGTCTTATCAGTATATACTAGGTTTGAGTTTACAGCTTTCGTTGACAAACACAGGAGAAGTTATAAATCAGAAACATGGACTCTCCATGGTTTCAGTCGTCATGTCCTCATATTTCTTTAGACCTGAAAAACCTGAGTGTGTTTCAGGTGACATGATTTTTGTCTGAACCTAACTCTGGAGAGCTTGTGTTCGAATGTCCCCGTATTGCTCTTCCACAGAGCTGAACAGTGTTAACTTTCTATAGTGTGGTACATTAATCCCAAACCCTCCTGTGAGCGATGTTCAATGAGAAATAATGTTTATTCATTTATTAACTGGTCAGAATGAAGAATGCAGAATATTTTGACACCGTAATGTTGTTATGTTGTAGACACCAAGTGACGGGATCCTGACTGAACCTTCTGAAGATCAAGAAGGGAGTGAGAGATCCGCTTCATCCTTACAACAGGTTACTATGTCTTATCAGTATATACTAGGTTTGAGTTTACAGCTTTCTTTGACAAACACAGGAGAAGTTATAAATCAGAAACATGGACTCTCCATGATTTCAGTCGTCATGTCCTCATATTTCTTTAGACCTGAAAAACCTGAGTGTGTTTCAGGTGACATGATTTTTGTCTGAACCTAACTCTGGAGAGCTTGTGTTCGAATGTCCCCGTATTGCTCTTCCACAGAGCTGAACAGTGTTAGCTTTCTATAGTGTGGTACATTAATCCCAAACCCTCCTGTGAGCGATGTTCAATGAGAAATAATGTTTATTAATTTATTAACTGGTCAGAATAAAGAATGCAGAATATTTTGACACCGTAATGTTGTTATGTTGTAGACACCAAGTGACGGGATCCCGACTGAACCTTCTGGAGACCAAGAAGGGAGTGAGAGATCCGCTTCATCCTTACAACAGGTTACTACGTCTTATCAGTATATACTAGGTTTGAGTTTACAGCTTTCGTTGACAAACACAGGAGAAGTTATAAATCAGAAACATGGACTCTCCATGATTTCAGTCGCCATGTCCTCATATTTCTTTAGACCTGAAAAACCTGAGTGTGTTTCAGGTGACATGATTTTTGTCTGAACCTAACTCTGGAGAGCTTGTGTTCGAATGTTCCCGTATTGCTCTTCCACAGAGCTGAACAGTGTTAACTTTCTATAGTGTGGTACATTAATCCCAAACCCTCCTGTGAGCGATGTTCAATGAGAAATAATGTTTATTCATTTATTAACTGGTCAGAATGAAGAATGCAGAATATTTTGACACCGTAATGTTGTTATGTTGTAGACACCAAGTGACGGGATCCCGACTGAACCTTCTGAAGATCAAGAAGGGAGTGAGAGATCCGCTTCATCCTTACAACAGGTTACTATGTCTTATCAGTATATACTAGGTTTGAGTTTACAGCTTTCTTTGACAAACACAGGAGAAGTTATAAATCAGAAACATGGACTCTCCATGATTTCAGTCGTCATGTCCTCATATTTCTTTAGACCTGAAAAACCTGAGTGTGTTTCAGGTGACATGATTTTTGTCTGAACCTAACTCTGGAGAGCTTGTGTTCGAATGTCCCCGTATTGCTCTTCCACAGAGCTGAACAGTGTTAACTTTCTATAGTGTGGTACATTAATCCCAAACCCTCCTGTGAGCGATGTTCAATGAGAAATAATGTTTATTCATTTATTAACTGGTCAGAATAAAGAATGCAGAATATTTTGACACCGTAATGTTGTTATGTTGTAGACACCAAGTGACGGGATCCCGACTGAACCTTCTGGAGACCAAGAAGGGAGTGAGAGATCCGCTTCATCCTTACAACAGGTTACTACGTCTTATCAGTATATACTAAGTTTGCGTTTACAGCTTTCGTTGACAAACACAGGAGAAGTTATAAATCAGAAACATGGACTCTCCATGATTTCAGTCGTCATGTCCTCATATTTCTTTAGACCTGAAAAACCTGAGTGTGTTTCAGGTGACATGATTTTTGTCTGGACCTAACTCTGGAGAGCCTGTGTTCGAATGTCCCCATATTGCTGTTCCACATAGCTGAACAGTGTTAACTTTGTATAGTGTGGTATATTAATCCCAAACCCTCCTGGGAGCGATGTTCAATGAGAAATAATGTTTATTCATTTATTAACTAATCAGGATTAATAAATGAGAATATTTCTGACGCTACATTGTTGCTATGTTGCAGACACCAGGTGTTCGGATCCTGACGAAACCTTCTGAAGATCAAGAAGGGAGTGAGAGATCCGCTTCATCCTTACAACAGGTTACTATGTCTTATCAGTATATACTAGGTTTGAGTTTACAGCTTTCTTTGACAAACACAGGAGAAGTTATAAATCAGAAACATGGACTCTCCATGATTTCAGTCGTCATGTCCTCATATTTCTTTAGACCTGAAAAACCTGAGTGTGTTTCAGGTGACATGATTTTTGTCTGGACCTAACTCTGGAGAGCTTGTGTTCGAATGTCCCCGTATTGCTGTTCCACAGAGCTGAACAGTGTTAACTTTCTATAGTGTGGTATATTAATCCCAAACCCTCTTAAGATAGTTTAGAAGTCAGGAAAATGGACTTTTCAGAATTTCAGTCGTCATGTCCTCATATTTCTTTAGTCTGAAACACTTCAGTGTGTTTCAGTTAAATTCTTTTATATATTGTCTCCATATTGCTGCTTCACAGAGCTGAACAGCGTTCAGATTTTTTTGTGTGGTACATTGGGCCCAGATCATCCTGTGTCAGGATTAATAATGCTGAACAAATATAAAATATGTATTTTTATTTTTTTTTAATTATTGTTATTTTTTAAGGCCAGCAAAATCATTGGATTAGTCCCCTTTCACCAGACAGCTACTGCTGAGCAGGTAGGATAGCTGCTTTCTCCTGCTTCATTTGAATTGCATGTTCTTTGACTTGACATATTTACTGTCTGAGGAAATATTGTTGAATCTCAAGTAACACGAAGACTGTTTACATTTCATACATGATATGGACAGTTAAGAGCCAGCCGTCGACTGCAAAACCAGGCCAGGAAAGAGATTATCGAAAGAGAAAGGCAAATCACGCTGAGACCGATGGAAAGAATGACTGATTCGGTGAGCATTGTGGTATTGTGGTGAAGTGATATTCTATCCATATATAAATATAAAATACATTTTTTCTCTTCTTTTAATTCAGATGTCTCCTGATGAATATTCGGATTATGACGACATGGACTATGTTCCAGACACAAGTGGCAATTCATCAGAAGAAAGTATTTGCAGTACAGAGCACAGAATCACAGATTCTCTTGTTTCGCCAAAAGAGGACATGCCAGTAAAAGATGCAGTACAGATTGAGGAAATCACCACCTCAGCGATAGCTTCAAGTCATTCGATTTCAGTGACAAGTTGCAGTGCCACTTCATCGGGGAATGCATTAGAGAGTAACAGCGCTATCAAGGTCACACCATTGCCAAAGGGGGCAAAACAAAGCAAATACAACAAGAAGCAGTATTGTTCAAAATTCTCATTATTTCCTGGAATATCTTATTTTGCATTTTTAACATTAGCAATGCCATTTTTAATAAATAATGCCTTCTTTTACAGGTGGGAATAAGAGACGCAAGTGGACAGGTGATGAAGTGAAGGCTGTTGAGCGACATATGTTTGACTTCATAACAAGCCATAAAGTTCCAGGTAAAACGAGCTGTGACGCCTGTCTCCACGCAGAGCCAGTAGCTCTGAAAGACAGAGACTGGCTGTCCATCAAAAACTACATCCACAACAGGATAACTACATTAAAAAGGAAAATGAATATATAGTACATTGAAATCATCACAGTATTCACATTTTGACATAATCTTCTTCAGTTCAAACAACCTTCATCTATTGCACTGCCTTGTGTCATGGAGAGGAGGTGGCATGTTTTCTATGTTCATAAGTTCATATTCGTCAGCAATTAAAAAAGAAAAAGTAACCTGACCACATATTTAACTGTCTCTTTTTCTTCACAGCTTAGTTTTACTGTCTTGTATTATCAACGTGAATATCTGAGGGATGACGGGTGTAACGACTGTTTGGCACATTCGCCTCACAGTTCAGCAATTGGTAGTTCGAATGTGGGCTTCCTTCTGTAGAGTTCTCCCCGTGCCCGAGCATGACAATTGGACACATGTTTCTAACATATACTGTTGGTATGTTACAGGAGTCAATCTAAAAAGACACACTTTATACTTAGCTGGTCTTCATAAGTCATATATACTTGAAAATGATGTGTATCTAGGGGGCTCAAAATTCACAAAAACATGAAAAGGCAGTGTGTTTGAGGTGATTGTCTCCATAATACACAAAAACCTGTCAATGTCCTCATATGTCGTAGTTTTGTCATAAATCCAAAAAAAATTACATCTTAGCCAAAATCTGAATAGATGGGTGTCTTCCTGATTTTTTTTCATGGTTACCATATTTTTTTGGAGCCAGTAGGACCACGGGAAAGGCATGTACCCATATGTTGGATGAACAAACGGACGTCCTGAAAATGCACCAAAACACGTATGTGTGTGTGTGTGTGTGTGTACATATATACTGTAAGTCCCTAACTTTCTTGCCAAAATTTGAACCTTGTGGCTTTTAATGTAACGTGCTTTCTTTATGAATTTTTACTTACGAGCTTCAAGCTGTCAATAAGTTTACCCGAAGTCTTGTCACATCTGACCAATGAAATTACACACAAATCGCAGTGGACAAATGAAACTGTCCAGAGTTCGCCCTCATACTGAATTTTTATCTGCAATTTGTGGTTCAAGGACGCACGCAGGCTGCATGAGAAAAGCGGACGTCTGTGCAAAGACAGAGGATATAATTTATTTTCCACTTTGCTTATTTTCATGTTAAGAGTCCTGAGTTTTAACTGAGGGAAAAGCAATTGTTCATCATATATGAAATGTTTCCACAGAGGTTTGTACAACTTTGAAATATGTGAACTAACTCACTAACTACCATTTTGTGGCTTTTGCCTATAGTGTTAATTACCTTAACTACCTGGCTCATTTCCTTCATTCCTGTGCATGTCCGGTGTCATCTTTTCACATGACTGAAACTGCCAATCAGAAAATTTCCCAGCCTTTTAGCCAATAAGAAAATTGGACTCCTCTCATCAAATTTCACCTGCAGTACACAAAGGTGTCCAAACAGGCACTGTCAAACACTCCTTTCTGAGTTTAAAATGTCAAGTAGGACATTCCTTACAAGCAACGGGGCTGATCTTCAGCATTTTCTTTGTGAGGACTAGCCAACATGTCCTCACAAGTAAAAACATCCTCACAGCAAAGGTTGTTTGTCGGGGGGTTGGTGCACACAGGCAGAAAAATACAAAAAGCACGCACCCACCCACCCGCCTACCCAGCCACCCGCACGTGCACACACACACACACACACACACACACACACACACACACACACACACACACACACACACACACACACACACACACACACACACACTCACACAATTGAGGAGTGTCACATCCCACTTGTGTGCAGTAGTAATATGTGTGACTCCAACGCTACCTGGTGGTGGTATGTTGCATGACGCTCTATCAGCAATGGCACGAACAGCTCGACCAAGCGCTCAGTGCTGAGGACACGGCTCTCCTTGAGCAGAAGGGCGTGCTTGAACCAGCGATCCCACAGCCGAGCAGCATCAGGAGGGAGGCTGTGGTGTGTGTGTGTGTGTGTGTGTGTGTGTGTGTGTGTGTGTGTGTGTGGTGGGCGAGGTGGGTGGATGGGGGGGGTCAGACATTTGACAGATATAAATTAGCGCTACATTTTTTTCAAGTTATAAGCCATTTCAACACTTTTAAATGCATGCAGCATTAACTAATTCCAGTCAAGGCCGAACTACCACACACGACAATAAGGACCACGATTTGAATAGGAAATTAAATTAGTCAAATAAAGTAAATAAAAAGATCTAAAGCCATCTACACTGTCGAGGAGGACAACAATATATGGCATTCTTTGGATTGGAAATATAGCAGGAAAGCTCGAAGCAAAATCAATAGGGGAGAGAAGCAGAGCACGGATTTGGCTCACTATATAACTACTCATTATACGAAGGCCTGCAAGTCGTAGATAGGGCATTTTCATTTACTCATGACATTCACCCATGCTGTGTTACAGCGGGAAGCGACACAAAAAATGACCTTTACATTTGTGGAGGTAGACTGGATTCAATGGCTGTGTCTGCTGAAAGTGTGTATCTCCTCACGCACAGTCTTAAAAAAAACTGTCATTACCTTAGCTATATTACCGTCTAGTTTGAGAATGAAATCAAGAGATGTATTTTAATACACTCTAAAATCAAGCTGAACCATTACATATGATATTCATTCCTGTGCTTTTCAAGGTTTTTAAGAAACACAACACACAAAAATTAAGTCTGAATCTGTACAAAACCAAATTACACATATTGTGATTGTGGGTTTTTTTCTCCAAAATATACATCCGGTGAACATAGGGAAAAATATTGGTGGTGGATGCAGGACCCGTACCTGACTGCCATATGCTCAGTGCTGGACTGGTGTGCACTCACTAGCTCCTCTGACAGCAGGCAGCCCTTCTCTGTACTCAATGACAACCTCTGGAGCTCATGAAGCACCACTGCGCCGCATGCTTCAAGGTCCTCGTCATTCAAGTCCGCTTCACTGTCACAAAGGCTGTCCAACAGAGAGCAGACAGCCATTGCCGGGGACAGTGGGTCAGGTGTACATGGAGTAAATCTGAAAGCTGTTAACACCTCACACTCACACACACACACACACGCACGCACGCACGCACACACACACACACACACAAAAACACACACACGCGCCATGCTATGCTTCATAAACATAACATCAGAAACATAAACATCCATCCAAGTTTTCACCTTATGAGGGCTGTGACACAAGATGGCCACTTGATGACTGGAAATGTGGATATCAGCACAAAGTGGGACAAGTAATTGCCTATACTGGTGTGAATACTTCACACATGACTTTGGTATGCATCACAAATGCATCTATGGAAAATAAATATATCTATATATATATCAATCTATACACACACACACACACACACACACACACACACACACAAACTATAAAAGGCCTATATCAAATGAAAATTGGAACTATATTTCCGCCGGCTAATAAGCAAGTCATCAGCGTGGACACAGTGGGGAAGGGCTCAGGATGGACAGTAATGACAGCGGCAGAGCACAAGCTTGCCCATAATTGGCGCTGGTGGCTCAATGACTGAACAGCAAGTATGTACACTGTAAAGTAGGCTGCACGTCGGCGATATGTATTTGTTGTACAACGGAAAGCTATACCTCAGAATAAGGAGGAGGATGAGATGTGATATAAGTGAAGCACATCTGGCTATACAATATTTTAGTTTATGCTAATGCATTTCTACGTCTCACTTTCAACCAACTTGGTACATTCAAGGCATTCATTGCAGCCTTTTTCTTTTGTTCAAACCATGTCACAGTATGTCATTATCTCTGCTACAATGCATTGCTTTGTTGAATCCTTCATTTTCTCCTTTCTGTCTTTTCTATGAACTCTGCCAAAATCTCTGCTGTTATGATTCCAACACCATCTCTTCTAGTGGATGGGCCCAAATGTTACAGTGCACTGCCACATGAATCGAACATGTTTTTCCAATTTGGGACACTCCATGCCACGGCACTGCACTGTTGTGCCGCTGCAGCACATACTGTACACAATAAATGGGTTGGTTATCCGAAGTGCAGAAGGCACATGTAAGGTGTTGACAGGTTTTCAGAATTTCTGGTACTGTAGTAACTTATCCCCAGCCTAATAGGAAAGTCAATCTTACTACTGTATCCATGTGCCATGTCTTCAGCCCCGAACTCGACCGTGCTCGCTTTACTTCTCTTCAGTACAGAGCAACAACTATTTTATGGCCACAATTTGTGTGTTTTGAGGCAAAGTTATATCATAGTTCATGGTCAGAAATTAGACCACAAATGCCCATTTTATGTGCAGGTTATATCAAAGCTCTGGCCATAAAATAAACACACCCACGCATACATGCACATGTCATTTAAACTATGTACAAAGGTACATTGTGTGATAAGACTTTTGAATTAAATATCCAAACATTGTGCGAGAAAATTTGTTTTTCTACAGCTTTTTCAACTCTTGTGCTATGTGTCCCTCTTTTAACTTTGAGCACCTTGGCCCAGATAAAGAAAAAAAAAGTTGGGTTTTTTTCCCCTACGTTATTTGCAAATACTGTACACTGTAACATTAGATTTAAATAAAAGACATTTATTTACCTGATAATTCGAATGAATTGTTTTTCATCAATTGAACAAGTCCGATACACTCTCGTCTGTTCACCATGGAGTCGCCCTTCAATGAAGTCGAGAAGTTTAAAGAGTCCTTCAAGGGAGAGTCTGTAAACAGACATTGTAAGGTATTGGAGATGCGCGATATGGAGAAAATGTGTATTCCAATACAGGTAATTTTATATCCCGATAATGACAGACATCACAACATATAATTTTTTCTTAAAGTACAGTAATCCCTCGTTTATCGCGGTTAATGGGGACCAAAACCACCCGCGATAAACGAAAATCCGCGAAGTACCGACCAATTAACATATATATGAAAAAAATTGCCCCACGTGGGCCTTTGCGCTTGAGCAGACACTAACACACACACACACACACACACACACACACAGGCCAGCGATCCTGCAGCTTGCAGCAGTGTTTATGATTAGTCAATTAAGGTTGTTAAGACAGTTAAGGATAGACTAGACCTGCTTTTGCTTTTGTTCTTATAAATCTCTCTCGCTCTCTCTCACGCGCACGCCGCACACACTAGCAGCATCATAAAAAACATTTAGACACTGAGATTAAAGAGTAACCCGCGTGATAAAACAGAAAGAAGATGCACAGCCAATCAACATGGCTTTACATCTTCTCAGCCCACCGCCTCCCTCACCCCACATGTACTGTATATGTTGCTCCATGTGTGTTTTGCTGACTTTCGCTGCTTCTCGCGGACCGTTTGCGGACTTTTTGCGGACTTAAAAAAAAACAAAAACAAAAAATCCGCTATAAACGAACCGCAAAATAGCGAGGGATCACTGTACATGACATAAATGGGAATATCTTTTTGCTGTTTACAGTATTTATAAAAAAGAAATTTGGGAAAAATTTATAAACCACAAAAGACAAGGGAAAAAAATAATAATTGACAAAACACAGATTAGTGCCACTCAAATTATATGGTGTAACAACCACTTTTTCAAGAAATGCATTAAAGTGCAAAAAAAAATTATATATATATATATATGCTCCAGTTTGTTTTCTTTTGCACTGGGAGTAGTGTGAGAGATTTAAACTTTATCTGGTTTTGTGTCAGACTGCGGATTGAGAAATGGATGCCTAATGCATGCGGATATTGGGAATCCATCTCTTCTTTTTTTGAGAATATAGCTGTGGGTGGCCCTCTTTGAATTCTCTGAGGAATCCCAATCCAAGAGACCCCCCCCCTCCCCATCATAAAATGGACCAAAAAGAATTTATGACAATCTGTAATGGGCTCTGGGTTAGGGGTCAGCTTCCCGTAACATTCTGATTAATCTGGCATCTTCAATTACATGTATGACATTTCTCTTGTGTGCAGCCTGCCTGTGTTATGAATCCTTTTTAGTTTATCATCACCGTAAGCCTGAAAATAGTCATCTGTCTCTACTCCACTTTGTCGGTGTTCTTCAGAACAAGGCCTTTAGAGTTAAAAAGTGAATGAGGGTTTTTTTTCTGCAAACCCCTCGCTCCTATTGTATTGTTAACAGCTTTAATGTCAAGGTCTTCAACCTGGTTTTCATGCTGCTGTTTACCACCGTTGTGACATTATCGGCCGCATATTGTTACCTTGGAGGGAGGGGTCAGGTTCTCTGCTACAATACTGCTCTGCAGTGTACAGTGCACATTTTGAAGTGAGATTGGCCTAATCACGAGAGTCATTGGTGTCAGGCAGGAATCTCGCAGTTTATAAAAATACACCACAAGTAGTGGTTCCACCATGATGTCAGAATACATTTTCTAGCACTGTGTAAAAATCAGTCAAACACAATGGTGGATTCAACATTTTCCAATAAAATATGCGGGCACCCCCCCCCCCCCCCATATATATATATATATATATATATATATGTTTCGCATGCTTTCAGCATTGGAGCAAAATTGTCATGCAGTTCATGGGTAGAAAGTAGATGAACGGATTGACCATTATGTTTCTTGAACAAACCTGGAGGATATTTCAGGCATACACCCTCACTCACCCTGGCCATGCAAGAGAAAAAATATAATGGGATAATCTAATGAATTGCCCTGGCTTGTTTTTCCCTGACTGCCGGTTGAATGGATGGAGCGATATAAACTCTAACCTCAGAGAACAAGAAAGAAAAGAGGGAGAGGATGGAAGACGGCATGCTTTCGGAGCTTTACATCAAAGCCGCCGGTTTTCTCCTCATACACACAAGCCCTCAGTGTTAACAATGAAAGCTGCGGCCCCCACCCTTGTCGCCCCTGCACAGGCGAACTGTGGCGCCTATTGAGGTCGTACTATAAACAGTACAGCAGACCACACAGAAACCACCATGCACAAATAATATTCTGCACTGTCCAAAAGGAAAATAACTGCATTTTTATTTACAGTGTAGCAATAGTAAAGGCACACAATTATGGTGGGGAAGGAACAAAACAAAGCTTTCTGGCTGCATGAAAATAGGGAGGAAAAAAAACAAATTTGGAAAAAAAACTTTTTGGGTTTCAACTTACTTTCTAAAGGGCGGAAGGTGCACTGTATGTATAGAATATATTTTCTGCATGTCAAGGAAATATGTTCATGATCTGGGAGCAAACATCAGCTTGGGGGCGACGTTGAAATTCAATTTTAATTGATTTTAATTGATTGAAGGAGTGGTGGCACCAACTGTTCTGGATGGTATCTTTCAGGTACCAATTGCAGCTACGTAAAGGCAGGGGCGAGACACATCGCAGAGTGTTGATTTGTCGAGAAAGAATTTCATGTGACAATGGGTCACACTCTTGTTATTAAATGAAGTTTGACTTCTTGTAAAATCCAACCATTTTTTAATAGAATTAATTGAGGGGGGGGGGAATATACAGTTTTACACTGTATGATGTCATACCATTTAGGTAATTGCTATCGTTATCTGGCCGAGTGTAAGTCAGAGGGTTGATTCTTCCAAAACCGTACATTGACGAGTTAACATGAACTGTCCCGGTTGGTGGAAACGTGGCTTTATTCACATCGGACTGTGTGGTTTTTAAACCCATCCAAAATGATCCTCCAACTAGAGACCATCATCAGACTAAGGATTTGTGGCTGTAAGTGCTGGCCACATACCAACCCTCCAGAACACTCCGTGGTGCCACAAATTTCCTCCTCCACTGGGGAGTTCCTGAGGTCTCTCAAGCAGAAAATTGCTCTGTTAGGGCATTATCATGGATTACGCCAATATGGTTGGCGGCAGGTCCTGAGCTCTCTCTGTAAGATGCGTCAATGCCACCACTGTTGCTGAGCTACACAGTGCATGGCTGTCTATCTACCATGACTCCCACAGTCCTCTTTGACAGCCTCGGATGAAATAGCGTGCTCCTATTATCAACAGCCCACTGTAATATGCATGGGGAACAATATCCCGACCCCTATTTTTTATTTTTTTTTTAGCTGCGTAATTGTCAACAACATTGCACTGAACGATGCCAGAATATAGCACAATCCAAATATTTGTTTAATTTTGTAAAAAGCCGCAAAGACCAAATGCTACATACAAGTGAGGTGCGTCCTTGAGGGCTGAATCGGGACTGTGCCGATTTGCACCACATCCAGTTTTCCTTGCAGTTGCTTCACCCTCAGGCTCATCATCCTCCGACTCCGATTCGGACACAGAAATGGTGAGGTCACTCACACTGCTCTCTGACAACTGCACATCAGAGCTGGAGTTGAAACTTTCAGATCTCCCTGAATGGAGGCAAAGAGGAAAGTTACAAGTCCTATTTAAAATCTTCACAATGTAAGAACACATGCAAGCTGGAGCAGGAAATACCCCAAAGTACGCATGATAAGAGAAAAGCACATTTTCCAACCTGAGATATCTTCAGATTTTCTTGCAGAGGATGTTTCAGGCATCAAATGGCTAAAACCTCCCCCTCGATTTTCCATTAAGGGTGTCTGAGGAGCAATCGCGGTGGGGTTTGCGTTTTCGGCAGGGGGATTCGGCAGCTCTGTTGGGTTATTGCTGCTGCCTGCAGATGGATTCCTCTTGGGACTCTTCAAGGTCACCCTGGGTTCAGGTTCTTGTTCATCATCATTTGCAAAAGGCACGGGTACACTTTGAGTCACCCTTTTCCCGTGTTTGTCAGCCAAATTACGGCCGTCGGAAGAATTGTCTGGAGCTGAAATGTCATCTGATAAATGTGTACGGTTGGCGGTGGTGTCCTCTCTGACAACTGGAAAGTCCTTCAAAGCGCCACTTGGTAGTCGTTTGCCGGGGCACATGCTTCGATTGGGCGAACAGTCCACTGCTTGGTGTGAGAGTACACTTGTGATGCCGGTTGGACGGTAGGCCCCTCTGGAGGCTTGGCGGCCAATTGACATGACCGCAGGTGAGTTTGTAAATGCGATGCAAGAGAGGGAGCTGTCCTTGCAATCGCCTTGAACAGATTTCAGCTGCAAATATGAAGGTAAAAATTTTATTCATACCACCGCCGTATTAAATGTTTATTTTTCAATATAAAACACAGAACAGTTGCAAAATAACTTCACTTTTAATTCAGGTTAATGAAGTCTATTTTGAGAGTTTTCCATCTCAAGTTGACTAAATATCCACTTTATAATTTGAATGAGTGTAGCGTGTTTGGGCCAAGGTCAGAATTCTCTCGACAACATATCTCAAAAGAATGTCTCGGGATCAATGTTTTAACTTTTAATCGTATGAGAAATCCTTTACACAAGTTTTGATTCATGTCAATGTCACCAAGGGGAGGTGGGGGGGCAGGGGGGGGGGGTGTGAAGGAGGCAAATACCCTCCCTCCAAATACAATAACAAAAAAAAAACATCACTTCTGTTTCTTTTCTGATAAGCGTCTTAAATACCAAACAGTTAGCTGCTTAATAACATTCACTGTAAACCATGCAGCCCACCCAGCAGATCCACAAAGTAAGTATAAAAAAAGAGGAAAAGTTAATTTCTTGGCTGAGTGATTCCATCGGTAGCTGCAGGGCAAAGTAGAAAGTGACTCACTAAAGTAGCAATTGATTCTTCTATCAATCTGCAGCACGCGTGTGCTCTTCCAAGGAAAGTATTAAATATGAAAATCATATCCCGTTATCATCTGTCTCCAGCTTTCAGCCCGGTAAGCTTCCCTTAATGAATGCTGCAGCCTGAGGGACATGCACACTGCCAGCCAATGGCTTGTATGCATAATGGAGGAACGGTACCATTTTGCTCATTACAATATCGACAGATTGAGGGGGGGTAAGGGTGGGGAGGTTGCGGGGGAGGGGGCTGTACACAGTTACAAGTGACTGCTCTAGACAGAACGCTCCAAGTTATTATGAGATGTCTTAGACATTTCATCTAAAAGAGCTTTAACTGCTTTAAGTGAAAGGAGAAAAAGGCAACGAGTTTGAACTACACTGCTTGTACAGATGCACTGGCTCGGATTAGACACCTGTGATACGACACTCGCGCGGTTTAAATGTGGCAGATTTACCCCGCTTTAAATGGTGTAAATGTTATAAACCGAAAAACACACGCACACACAAAGCAGCCTTATGGAAGGGAGAATTAGAGGACCTTGGAAATATTACAAAAGAATATTTGGGCATAAAGAACAATCTCTGGATGGCAAAGCCAAACGACATGTTACGTTCTTCCTTGACGCTGATATTTTATGGGTCACAAGATGAGTCAAAATCATATGCTGAAAAATGAATGATACCTTTGAGTTCCCCGTCGTCTTCATTTGTTCCATCAATCTGTGAATTTTATCTGAAAATTCAGCCTGGAAGAGGGATTGAGACAGAGATATAGTACCAACTTCAAAATAGCATCTCTTTTGCCAGATTCAACACTGACTTTCAGTCAAAACAATAGAAGCTGTATTTGAGGGATCTGCTCAAATAAAACAAAGTACATACCGAATAACAAATGTGGTGCTTATAAAACATCAAGAGGAAATAAACCAACTGCTTGAGGGGAGAGAAGGACTAAACCTCTGGAGCACTTCACAGTCTCAATATTGGCCAATTAACTCTGCGAGTCATAATTAGCCAATTTTGTTAATTTGATATTAAATTGTCAAGCACTGTTGTTGAGTTTTTAGCAATAATCTGACTGGAGCATTGTTTCCCCCCGCTCGTTCATTTGGTTATTGCGATAAATTGAGTGTTTGACGGTTTACTAGCACATTGGTGTTGCAAATAATGGCACAAATGTTACAACACCTTGTTAAAATGACACGAAGGCTATTGTGTGTGAAATTGCTTTTATGTTGATACAACGGCAAGAAAAAAAAATGGCATCTTTAGAAATACAAGTGATGAAGTGGGAGTTATTGTATATTGATGTTAATCACGATTTAAAACGACACATTTCCGAGTGTACAGCAATAAAAACAGCAAATGTTGAACAACATAAAAAAACGACATAATCTAAAAATGGATGAATTTTGTTATTCCATATTGACAAAAAAATGTGATGTGTGTGTATGTGTGTGATTACCTTTTGTTGATGCAAAGCGGAAAGGTTAGGCTTGTATTGTTGCATGCTAATTTGAAGGCGCTCCACATCTCTCAAAAGCTCAAGGTTTCTCACTTTCGCATGTGCCTCCCTGACACAGATTTGCTTGAGATAATCACCCAGTTTGGAATCTTTTATCTGAGAGCTGAAGGCACGGGAGAGCTATTATTCCAAAGAAATTATTATCAAGGATTCTTGTCAAAAATAAGAGCACGGCTTAAAAAAAAAATTAAAGATAAGAAGAAAGAAAGAAAAGGTGAAGCACAAGATGGTCTAAATTCAAAGGTTATTTTCAACCAAGCGTTATAGGTATGCGCTCGATAGTCTTTTTATTCCTGGGAATCACCTTACAATGCTCACTCTTCACAGTACATGCACAACAACAATGTAATTCGGATTAATATACATTTCACACATATTGATGACAAATATTGCTGACAATCAGTATTGCAGTGTTCCAAAATTATTTCGAAACACATTTTAGCTTACCACGTTCGTTTATGAGGTCTGGCGTGACCAAACAACTTATTTTCCAACTGCAGCCTTTTTTTCTCTCTGCAAGTACACGCACTCACACGCGCGCGCACGCACGCAAACACACACACGCACACACACACACACGCACGCACGCACACACGCACACACACACACACGCACACACTCACACGCAAACGCACACTCACACGCACATTCACACTCATCAACGCCCGCACGAACGGACACACGCGCACGCACGAATTCACAGGCGCACACCCACACAAACACACACAAACACAAACCCATCAGTGGAGGAACTGACATATATCATCAACTCAACAGAGATCCATCTAAAGACAAATGCTACGGAAAATGTTCCGCCAGATATATTTTTTCCAAATCCCCAAATTCTATCATTCCACGTCGGTTTCAGCGCGCTGAAAGATATCTTAGCAGCCTGCTAGTTAGCTAGCTCGATAGCTAGTTTGTCGGAGGCAAACAGGCGATGTCGTAAACAAGGAAGCCTCCTTACCGTTGATGGATGGTCCGTTGAACGGACGTTAACCGCTCTAAATATCTGTCCTCCACGCAAGACTTGATGGCCATTTCACCTGCTTTGCCGCAGAAGGAGAGCAGCAACAAGCAAGAGGAGAGTTGTTAATATTTACAATGGTTGCCATGAGCACCACTTCCCAGAAGCCCTTCGCCACAAGCATGTGGGTCACGTGGGGCGAGGCGGAGTCGCCAGATTGAATCTTGGCTGTGTGTGTCACAACAGTACACTCTTAAATTGTAAGGCTCGTCCACAACCAAAGCGTAATTTACCATTCGTCATGGCTTATACGTATGTCATTTTTGGCTGCAAAGTCGGGGAGAAAGTGTGAAAATGTTTCTTTCCACTCCCGAAAATCATTACAAACCATGGAAAAGCCACCCAAAAGAAAAGCAAACTAATCTGTTGCTATGGTCGCCATTGGTTAGCAGCGGTGGTGTTGTTTCCCGTCTCTTCGTTAATCATTCAAGGCGATATGCAACTGTTGGGGGACGAGCGGCCTCCTCTCCCCCGCGTGTTCGTTAAATTTCGGACGAGGAGAATGTTGATAATCCAAATGAAGGCTGGAGTCAATGAACAGTCGTCTTCGAAGCTTTTAATTTAGTTTACTGCAGTTTACGAATCGATCCGGGCTCCTGAGGGTTCCAGATTTCAGTCAGAAAGCGTAAGACAAACACATTCATGAGATTATATAGAGACAATATGATAATGAGAGGCGGGGAGGTACGCCTCATGCAAATCCCGGAAACAAAGAAAGTAACATGTCATCTGACCCAGCTGGTGGCTGGAGGAAGTTGGGAGTGGTGAGGTGAGACCAGACCACCACTACCCACCATTTGGTGTGATGGCAAATTCCATACCCCCACTGTGCATATAAGAGGTCTTCCCAGGGGGGCTTAACAGCAACCAGGGACTTACCCAAGGTGCGGGGGACAACAGAAGACACTTGGGGGGCCGTTAATCAACCAAGGAGGAAGAAGATACAATTTAACACTACATACGTTGTTTTAGGTGAGCGAACAGATGTTCAGGAAAGAGACTGGGATCATTAGTACTCATAGTGAAGCGCAGTCCCTCAATAGCTGCAACACAAATACTTGAGATAACAGTTCTTCTTTTGATGTTAGCATGTCCTCTGGAGGGGGGTCCTAAAAGTGGTGGGTGTCGAGGGACACTAAAGGTGATTGTAAACACAGTGAGCAGGAAATACCTCCAACAATATTCTACATTCTTTGTTTCTTTCAGATCCAACTAACAGAGAGAAATAACACCTCAACACAACACACTGAAGTGCTCCCTGCGTGTTGTTTGAAGGTGTATAATTTACCTTTGCATCGGTGCTAATTTTGATTCACATGTCTGATTTCAAAGCAATGACAAATATGTGACACAAAAAATGTTGGGGATCGCTGTTCGACAAAATCAGGGTCCCCATTGCCAGAAAAGCAATAGATGCCGACTTTTTGTTGAGATTTGGCGCAGCGGCACGGGACGCACTTTTGCAGCCTGTTAACTATCATAAGAATAAGAATAAGAATAAGAAAACCTTTATATAACTCCCGTGTACCGCTTTAAAATGCTTCTCTTGGCCCTCCAGATTCCCATTTTTTACCAGGGCCCTTTGAGAATTGTACATAAAACAAATGATAATAAAAGATATCGCGCGACAGCTCTGATCGCAAACAACTTCCGGTCAAGCATGTCACGCGTCACCGTAGCTTAAAGGTGACCTGCTTTTTTTGTTTTATTTTTTTAGATACTTTTTGTAAAAGTAAGACTGATAGGATGCTAAGGGTGCAGGGTGCACTAATACACAAATATATCATTTTAATAACCGCAAGTAGACACCTTCTTTCCATGAGCAATGGAAGAGAAAATATGTATACTGTGTCAAAGCAATACTTGCTTTTTCCCTTGTCATAGGTCCTAAATTGTAATGCTGTCACAAACACGGTTACAGTAATACAATTTTCGTTGTGAAGTGCAACATTACGTCAACTTCATTCAGCATAGTGACTGGTTTAAATACCAGCCATCAAAGTAAAATATTCATTTGATAAGCGTCTCTTTCTATCAGATACAGATGTTTTATTAGCTTACTGGTTGCAGAATTATCACTTCATCTCAACTTTCTTTATCAAAGTTCACCATTGACAGCTGTCCCAATGTTGCATTTTAAACGCAGCTGCGTGTCATTTTCTCATGCTTTCCTGGGATTCAGAATGTGACAGTTCCTCCACGTGCAAACCCTAATCAAGCAAATTCACCAATTTTGGTTCAGTCAAATTGCTCTTTAGCTGTTGAATTGGGGAGTTGTTTTGTCCTTTTCTAATGCTAATCTGCCAGATTCAGTGTCCCTCTCAGAGGCTATTTTGTTGTGAAATGAAACCCCTTGTTTGCATTCTGCATGTATAATTGATATTGTTGCAGGGCTTTTTGTTTGTGATTTTGAGAGGTGGAAGGCGGCTCTTTGGAGGCCATGAAGAAAATTGGACTTCCAGCATAGCGGTTCCAGTTGAGCTCAGTGGTGTTTAATACCTTGGATGGATGTTTATATGAGTTTATACTAATAGACCACCAACAGCATTTTCTGTATGTTCGTCAGCTTGTAATACATAGAGTGAAATGTTTCGCCCTATATTTCATTGACATCCGAGTGTACTAAATTTAAAAAAAAATGTTTAGGACCATTTCTTGTATTTTTTTTCCACAGCTGACCCGATTCAAAGTCTTCTCATTTCCCAATGTCATGAGGTCTTACCAACTACCTGACAGAGAGTATGTAAGACCAGGGAGTTTGGTGTTGATGACCACCGGAGCCCCTCAGGGAACAGTGTTAAACCCTTTGGTCTTTACCCTGTACACTTCTGACTCTGCCTACAAGTCGCCATTATGGCATATCAAAAAGAACTCTGGCGACACAGCTGTGGTTGGTTGTGTGAAGGAGGGGGACAAGAAGGAGTACAGGAAGGTTATTTCTGCCTTAACACATTGGAGCAGAGACAACGGGCTTGTTTTGAATGCAGCTAAGACCAAAGAGATGGATGTGGATTTTGGAAACCCGAGATCCCAGCATCTGCTCGTCCAGATTGTGGGGTGAGAGGATTGAGGTGGTCACCACATCAAAATATCTGGGTGTCCACCTGGAGCACAAACTGGACTGGTCAGAACAAATACAAATGCATCATATCAAAAAAAAGGGCAAAGCAGACCTCTTTCTCAGAAACGAGAAATTCCTTTTTTATAAATTTTTTGTGGTCTGAGCAGCAATTTTTTGCTGTGGTGTTCTGGGTGAACGGCATGACAGGCAGGGAGGGCAACCGTCTCGACAAAGTGATTAGGAAGTGTGTGTCAGTGTGGGGAGGAAGGTAGAGAGTGGAATGAGGAAGATGAGCAAGTCCATCCTCAGTAACAGCAGCCATCCCCTGTCGTCTGCACGACACTGTGGCGGACTGCTCAGAGAAGCAACTGCAGCCAAAGATTCTTCTCCCTGTGCTGCATGACCGACTATCTATCTATCTATCGATACTGCCTGTGTGTGTGTGTGTGAGTGTGCGTGTGTGTGTCGCTCTGACTTTTAACTTCATGAATAAAATATTATATTCTGAAACCCATAAAATATTGTTCCTGAAAATTGCAGTAAAATACTTTCCGATGCCATGCTAGCATTAACAGGCTATAGTGTAATATATGTCCTTCTTTCAGGCAGAAACCCCCTCAGGATGCATTGGTAAGGCTCAAACCTCATCTTTTTTTTGCCTCGTCGTTTTTTTGCCATGTTTTTATTTGCGGCGCATGACATATTACTTCGTCCCAAAGAATGTGCCATGTGGATTTGAAGACTAAATTAAACTGTAATAATGAATTGGGCTCAATGAAATCATTCAGGGTCCAAAGGAATCATTTTATCACTGACCAAAATGATCATTTTATTGTCAGTGGTTTAATTTACACACAATGTTTAGAACAGGTGCATATTTTATTATCAGGCAAATCAGTCCCACCTCAGTGCAAGGTGTGTGTGTGTGTGTGTGTGTGTGTTTTTTTTTTAAAATCAAATAAAGCATCTGTTAAGCAATAAACATATTTTTCCTCCAAAAATAAACATTTAATGCAATTTGTGAAAACTACTTAAATACAGTGTATATATTTGTAGTATTGTGTGTACACGCACAAATTCATTTAAACTGAAATATTTCTTGTTTATTTTTACAATGATCATCTGTAACAACGTGCGATTTTTAGTTTTGAGAAAATGTGTATAATTGTCTCAAATTCTTCTCATAGGACAGAGGTTGCATATGTATGGTCATCGATATGCCCCTCACAGAGGTCACAATTTGAATAAGAATTAACAGCTAGTAAACTAAATTGATATTCAGTGCACGTCTCCAATGAATCCTCCAAATCTTTTTTTTGCTTGGCTGGCAGAGCCCACGTTCAGCCCTGAGCTCCTGTGTGAGGTTAATAATTTGATAAACAGTTTACACAAATGATGAATTAGTATTTTCAAACCCTACGGTGTGTAAGAATGATTTGGCTCATCGTTGTGGTTTTCAGCGTGTCCGATCTTCCACATCTCACTTTCATTGCGGCGCCTACCCCAGCAGGTCTGCATTCAGACATTTTCGGGGGGTGACTGCAAATGCTCGTTTCGTATCGACTGTAAGAATAAAACATGTAAGGGTTGCCTATTGTTGAGAGTTTTCAGTGAAATTAATATACTTTAATGCCATTGTTTGATAACACGGTAATTTTGAAGTGGGTTGAACATTTTCTTTTCCAGGGCTCCCATTTGAGGCTGACTGTTATTTCATACTGTACATTTTTATCAGCCTGCATTCTACATTAAAGCATGAACGCTCTTAAGTTTGAGGTATTAGTTTAATGCGCACTTATTTTAGCACAAGTAAAAGATATTTTATCACTTCACAAAGTGGGCACATGTAATCCCCCCCGCCCAAAATTAAAATGATAAATAATGAAAACAGATGATGCTATTAGTGGTGCCTGTTCAAAAACAGGCTCGGACATGTTTAAAAAAGGGCTAGAAAATGAAATAGTGTTTTATTTTTGTGACTGAGTGTCCATTGTCCATATATTGTAGTTTTATTCATGTGTCTATGTTTAATGACGTTTTGGGCGATGAGAGGAAAGCAATTAGTTAAGTGCTATCGAGTGGATGAAAAGCTGCAACAAATCCCCTTCATAATTTCATGGCAAAGAAAGCTCATAGTTGAATGGGTTGAAGCTGATGTCGTTTCATTAGTGCTTTTTTTGGGGGGGGGGGGGGTTGTTAGCTAAGAAAAAGACAATTGGGCCGGTTATTTGTTCAGTTGTAGTTTGAGAACATATTTTATAAAGTTTTATCATCATACCGAAGGAAGTATAAGAATGAAAATCGGATGCATTGGGGTGCTGCACTTTTTGAATATTTGAATATATAGGGCAAGTCGAGAGTGCTGCTTGAGAGAGCAACGCTTCAGTGCGGGTGCAAACAAAGATCTATATATATATATATATATATATATGTGTGTGTGTATATATATATCTATACATAGATATATATATAGATATAGATATACTGTCGATATATAGATAGAAAGATAGATGTGTGTGTGTTTAAGCAAATCAGACTTTTAAAAACAGCACTTGGAGACAGCACGTCTTAAAATGAAATGAATAAGAAAAAGTACACCCAACCCCTGATTTTTCTATTGGGTACATGCAGCCAAGGATAAACAGCTCATTATATGACCACCTTTCCCTGCACCCTCAGGGCCTGAATGGCCCATTTGACCCTATTCTTGAAGAAAGGCCCGAAGGGCACATCACATCCATATTAAGGTATCAGTGGGTAACGCTTTGTTTGTTTGTTTGCGTGAGGGGCATCCTCTCCCGTCTCTTCCAAGGGTCACACTCGGTTGACACTGCCGCTGGATGTCATTGCGCTTATGTGGGTTTAGTCTTCCAGGTCAAATTATCCTTCAATTTGAAATGAAAATGGAAAGAGTAGAGGCAAGGATCAGCTCAGGTCCAGGCGCGCTCCTCTGTATTAAGCCATCACAGTGTTGTAAGGCGAACTCATATAATGAACTCTGTAGCCACCACCGCCGCACCAATATCCCCACAGCGCATCATGCATATTGATTGCAGAATGTGAGTGATGAGGTTATGTATGTGAGCATGCTCCCACAAGCTCACCTTTTTTTTTTTTTCCTAGCAAGGAGCAAGCGAATCGTGTTACTCTTGGACTGATTAGACAGCTCATGCATGGGAAATCACGACAGAGACACTGCTCCCCATCTGCCTGCAGTGCAGGTGAAAACAATTTACACATCGGCGGGCTAATGGAGACATTCATAGGGAGCGCGGGCAGTGATACGAAGTGATCCAGGGGGAGAGAAAAAGCGAGAGATTGTAATGGGCCCAGGCCAATGCAGGCCATTGGCCCTGCTCATTGGGCCAAGCCAGCGAGCAGCATATCGGATAACACATAATCACCCAGGTCAGGCTCGAATGAATGCAGCCATGTTCCATGAGGGCAGGCTTTTGCCCGTGCTAAAGACACTTGTAAACAATTCGGCTGGGTGAAACATGGCAATAATATGTTGATTCAGCAGGTAATGAGGTTCTCCCTGAATCAATACCCTCGACTAACCCTTCTCCCCGGTGGGACGGAGAAGAGCAGCGAGCCAGGTTGGTGAGCGCGCACCTTTGCCGGTGACCTTTCCGCAGCAGTAAGGACACGAGGCAGTCTGAAGAGGACTGTTCTCGCATTGCACAAGGCGCTGAGTGTCAGAACTTTCATTCGCAGCAAGCAAATGAACAGGCAGGCACTGCATGCTAATGAGCGGCAAGCTATTTTCCACCTTTTTTATCTGCACATTATGCTCTTGACTTTGGAGAAGGTGGGAATTAGGTTGGACCTCAGTGTCAGGCTGCCTGATGGCTTCGCTCAGGAAAAAAAAAAATGGTAATTGAAGCCGATGGCTGCCGCGGAGGAGGTCTGAATTTGGAAATAAACAGTTTCAAGCACTGCACGTCATTTCTAGAGAGATGACAGGGAGAATGGAAATGAGCTGTCTGGATCTAATGTGCTTTCGCTCTGGTGAAAAAAAAGTGCAATCTTTCAGATAACAATTCCGCTCATGTGTCTCAGTAATAACAAGATACTAAGTTGCTAAAATCAGAGCGGGCAATGAGCATATTCTGCCAACCACATAAAACAAGTAAGAAGGCTCAGATTAACACTAATTAGCATTCATATAAGAAAAGGACAAACAGTTCCTTCCACCAAAGATGCTTTGCCATTGCAGCCAGTATTACACTTTGTAAGTATGTTTCTTTGTCCCATTAATCAATGTCTTTTAGACAGCTTCCTCAACCAAAGATATGTTTTTCTGTTCACTGTGCATCATCCTCAGTCTTTGTGAAAGAATATTGCATTTTCAGTTCATGACTTGTCTATCGATCAACTTGTTGTGCAGGTCCTAGAGTACGATCCTTTAGGTGATGAATATAATGCTTATCTTTCCCAATGCTTTCCTTGTAAATTCTAAAAAGAACACTGTAGAATTTGTGACCTCGTTCCAAATTATTGTACTGTTACAGTTATGGAACATGAGCGGATCCCACAAACGCAGACAAGGATAAGATCTAGTACAAAGAGTTTTATTTACAAAATATGGTCGCAAGACCGACAAAGTGCAACACAAATCGCTGGAACAACTCAGCGCTAAGTAACGCTACGAACAAAAAGATCTTAAATAAAACAAAAATGCACAGAGGATAACAGTACAAACAAACCAAAATACAAACAGGACGAGGAAAAAGAGTGTGTGTGTGTTTGTGTGTGTGTGTGTTTACATCTGAGATCAAATTTACTACAGTGAAAAACCCCCTGTTGTGAAAAATGTCTTGCTGCAAACATGATTTCGTTGTAGGGGGGTTTCACTGTAGGTAGACAATAATGAGACTTCACAAGACAGTGACTTGAAAGTGCAACTTCTTTATCACACTTTGCAATGATGGCAGATTTGCTTTCCAATGTCATGCAAGATACAGTATACCTCTCCATAAAGAACGCCGTATCAATTTCCACTGCATTACCATCAATAATAATGGATTTCCTCAACTGACGTGCAATTACCACCTTATTATCCCCAAACTTTTTCCTCATCGCTCAAACAACCCGAAACCTTTATAAAAATGTAACATTTTCGAAAGTAATCCATTACCAAAAAAAAAAAAGATTAAAACTTTACAAAATGGCTGCTGGGCCAACCTGTCACAATGTTTGTATACTGTCAGCAAATGACAGCGGCAGTTAATCTGGCACAGCCCCCCAAAAAAAATTTGTGCAACCTTCCACTGATGCAGCATGCAACCTTGATGCAATGTAGCGGGCAAGACCACGGGGGTTTCTTGGGCTCTGATAGCCTTCATGCTCATGAATAAAACAGGGGGTTTAGGGGGCGTCCCGTGCAGCTAATTCACAATCTGTTTTTATGGTACTTGGCGCAACAATTTCTCTTCCCCTGCTTCAGGGCTGCATATTGCATGGAGAGTGGATTCTCTGCAACTCATACAGATAGTAATTTGCCATAATCAGTCAGTGTGCACTGGTGAGTACAATGCGCGCTGAGACACATGATACGCTGCGGTGTTTCTTCAATTTTATGCAAATAAACAAAGCACATCTTCTAAAATTGCCCATCATTTCTGACCGGCTATATCTATTGGTATGTTTTTGTAGTGCCGTTTTTTTTTTTTTTTTTTTTTAGATTTAAAGTCTTAAGCCCGTTATTTGAGCTGTGTATTTTATTTATTTGTCATGGTGCTTTTATTACCAAATTTGAAGTTGTTACATGATACAGCCCAAAAGTCATTTGGGGTTTTTTTTCAATTCAAGACCCCAAAACTCTAGTTTGGAACTTGAAACCCCATCTGTGACACAAGACAAGAAGAAAGCATATCGTTCTACCCCACAAAAACTCTGTTCAGTGACCAAAAAGGATTTACACTTGTTTTTTTATTTTTGTTTCCTTTTTATTTTTTTGAGGCTCTTTTATGCAGTGGCTCACTCAAGTGTTGTTCGGGTACCCATGAGTACTGAAAATATTCATGTGTGAGCCAGATTCGGCTGTGCCAGTGCTCGTTGAAGAAACAAGCACAGAGCAGCTCAGTCAGCTTTGCTGCGGTCAGGCTAGCCTCCAGTCAAAATCAAGTTAGGATATCCATCCATCCATCCGTTTTCTAATCCGCTTCTCCTCACGAGTGTCGCGTGCGTGCTGGAGCCTATCCCAGCTGTCTTCGGGCAGTAGGTGGGGGACACCCTGAACTGGTTGCCAGCCAATCGCATTGGACACATATACAACCATCTGCGCTCACACTCGCACCGCGGGGCAATTTTGAGTGTTCAATTAACCTTCCCTGCATGTTTTTGGAATGTGGGAGGACGCTGGAATACCCGGAGAAAACCCACACAGGCACGGGGAGAACATGCAAACTGCACACAGGAAGGCCGGAACTGAAATCGAACCCTGCACCTCTGCACTGTGAGGGTCCGGGACATGCTAACCAGTCGACTACCGTGTCGCCCCAAGTAAAGATATTTTATTAGTTTCCAGAAATTTTGGAGAAGTCATTCAACACAGCAAAAATATCTTTAAGCTGGCAACACTGAAGCTATGTCGCTGCATTGAAATCGGTGCGTCAGAAATAATCAACGAGCAACAAACAATTTATGGTTCTCCCTTGAGAACCACACCGAAACTGTAATATGCCCCCTTTGGATTCCTAAAGTATGGTACAGGTACCACCAGTGAAACTCAAGTGCCCTCTTGTGGTTTTCAAGCTCCCTCTAGTTGCACAAGAAGGAATTACTGCTTAAGTACTTTTCAGTTGTATTTCACTTTTAGGTTCATTACATTTTTATTCAATAACATTTTAAACAATGTTGTAGGTACAAATTTATTTTCATTTAATCATTGTTTTGGTAAAAGTTTTTCTAATACGTGTGCTCATGTTCAAACGGTGTATAACGTTACCGTGCCTCACAAAAATGTACTGTATAAGAATAAAATATCTGTGTTGTTTTTCGGGGTTTTTTTTTGCACTTTGGCCCACCATGAAACTCTATTTTAATGTCGGCCATGGTAGCAGTACTTCATTCATTCATTCATTCATCTTCCGAACCGCTTCATCCTCACTAGGGTCGCGGGGTGTGCTGGAGCCTATCCCAGCTGTCTTCGGGCAGTAGGCGGGGGACACCCCGAATCGGTTGCCAGCCAATTGCAGGGCACACAGAGACAAACAACCATGCACGCTCACACTCACACCTAGGGACAATTTAGAGTGGTCAATCAGCCTGCCAAGCATGTTTTTGGAATGTGGGAGGAAACCGGAGTACCCGGAGAAAACCCACGCAAGCCCGGGGAGAACATGCAAACTCCACACAGGGAGGCCGGAGCTGGAATTGAACCCGGTACCTCTGCACTGTGAAGCCGACGTGCTAACCACTGGACTACCGGGCCGCCCGGTAGCAGTACTTATATAGAAATATTAAATGTTTTTTTTTAGGTGGTAGCTTTATTTGTGTAAAACGTTTTTTGATCCACTGGCTTCTTACAAAGATTAACCAACCTCAACAAGTGGTCGTCAGAGTAGAAGAATATGTTTCCAGGCTCATATCCGAAGCAGTAAGACTCAATTTTAGCCAATTGTGTTGTATTCAGTTCACACCGATGTATTTATTTATTTATTTTCCTGTTGTGACCTGTTCCGCTTGCTGTGCTTTTGAATATGTGAGTAATGTCTTTTATGTATCTTTATATTAACAGTTGGGCGTCCAGTGATTAGCACGTCGCCATCACGGTGCAGAGTTACCGGGTTCGATTCCAGCTCCGGCCTCCCTGTGTGGAGTTTGCATGTTCTCCCCGGGCTTGCGTGGGTTTTCTCCGGGTACTCCGGTTTCCTCCCACATTCCAAAAACATGCTTGGCAGGCTGATTGACCACTCTAAATTGTCCCTAGGTGTGAGTGTGAGCGTGCATGGTTGTTTGTCTCTGTGTGCCCTGCAATTGGCTGGCAACCGATTCGGGGTGTCCTCCGCCTACTGCCCGAAGACAGCTGGGAGAGGCTCCAGCACCCTCCGCGACCCTAGTCAGGATCAAGTGGTTCGGAAAATGATATGTGGGTGGCCTAATGACAACTGGTTAGCATGCCAGCCTCGCAGCGCAAAGGTGCAGGGTTCGATTCCGGCTCTGGCCTTCCTGTGTGGAGTTACGTTCTCCCCGGGCCTGCGTGGGTTTTCTCCGGGTACTCCGGTTTCCTCCCACATTCCAAAAACATGCATGGCAGGCTGATTGAACACTCTAAATTGTCCCTTGGTGTGAGTGTGGGCGTGGATGGTTGTTCGTCTCTGTGTGCCCTGCGATTGGCTGGCAACCGATTCGGGGTGTCCTCCGCCTACTGCCCGAAGACAGCTGGGAGAGGCTCCAGCACCCTCCGCGACCCTAGTCAGGATCAAGTGGTTCGGAAAATGGATGGATGGATGGATATTAACAGTTTTTATCTGTACATGTGTTTGACGGCTAAAAAAAAAATTTCTACTGACATTATTTCTTATGGCAAAATAGGTTTTCAAAAACTGAAATAAATGGGCGAAGAGTCATGTGTCGGAATAAATAGGGTTAGACACACTGTACCTCTCCAAACTTAAAGACGACAGCTTGCCATCACTCATTGTAATTAGCAATGAGCAAAATGGTTCTCTCCCTCGTGAGTCCTGATTGCAGGCCCATTATGAGGCTATGCTATTTTTTTGGTTTTGTTTTGTTTTGTTTTTTTCACCACTGAGAGGAAGTTCAACAAAGCGCCACTCACATGCAGCTCCTCCATGGTGACAGCAGGCTCCAGACCGATCACCAAATGCTGAGAAATTGAAGAGCCTGTGAAAACAAACCGCTGCAACGCCCTTCACACCTTCCTCCACTCAACCGTGACCATTGCCATTGTCCAAGGCAGTCATGGATACCTTCAGCTACAGTGTCAAGATAAAGCACCTTGCAATGAAACCCTCTTCACCTGAATACAGCAATACAGTCGACCGACAGTAGTTTAATGCTTTGAACTGTTTGCTACCCCAACGTTAACGTGGTAAGATGCACACACGGATACGGTTCCAATTTCAATTAGATGACTGTATTAATGCCGTGCATATGTGCACACGCATACACTAAGAATAGACAGAGGGGACCTAATTAAATGCACACGGTCACCGCGGGTACTGCTGTACAGTGGCGCTGAGTTCCAAGCTGCCACAGCAACAGTTCATCTTGGCCAATTAGATGTTGCATCAAAGCCAGGGCAGCCGTAAAGCAGTGGGTTCACAGGCACCATTGTTGTGTGCGTGGTTAGCAATCAGCCACACTCCCCGCTGGGATCTGTCGTTGTTCAAACTGAAAAAAAGAGTCACCTGACAACAGCCAGTTCAGCACCGCTGCTGTGTGATCTTCCCCTAATGTGTATGTGGTTGGACCAAAGGCCTCCGGGATAGAAGTAATGTGATGTTAAGGAATAGTGATATATTTGAACCCCCAATGTGTTTTGGGTTTATTAGTGTTCTTTCAATCAAGCTACCGGTATTTTCTCTGTTATATACTCAAAGTGGTCTGTGTTCAAACAATGATGTCAAGTAAATAGTTTTGCATGAATAATTAACAGTAGCCAACAGTTACATTCCAAAAGCACGCAAGATATTCAATGACTTTGCGCCGTAAAGCTTGAGGCTTGCATTTTCTGATTCAACAGCCTTCATTTGCATGCTTAATTTTCATATTGACTTGAGAGAGACAATTGGCTCTGGAAAATTGTATTTTTCCCTATCGAGCCGTGGATTCCGTTAGCATTGCAAATTAAATATTTGGCAGAAAGAAAATTAACAAGGGTAACTTATTTTGAATTGAATTTGTTTCTGTGGGTCCAGTCAAATGTAACCTGAGGTCACCTTGCAGGAGTAAAAAAAATACAAGCGAACAAGTTCGTTTGCTCACCTTTCCACAAATCTGCCAGAAACACAGCAGTGATTCAAGAATAGGATTCCCAGAATAAGGAGGGAGTCAGGGATGGAGTGCTGCCATTCTCCCTCTCAGCAGCCAATCTGCAGCTCCCTCATTATACCTGAGGAGGTCAAAACATTATCCATAGCGCAACGGGGGCCTCTGGGACAGGCCCACCTTTTGCCTCTTGACAAGAGCTTGACTGCCAGGAAAAGAAATGGCAAACATTTTTGGATGCAAGTTCAAGATTTGCCAACATCACTCTGTGGTTACTCGTTAGCATGTTTGCCTTCCAATCTAGAGGTTCTGGGTTCGAGTCTTGGCCCAGGCCTTACCGTGCGTAGTCTGCAAGCTCTCTCTGTGTCGACACGGGTTTTCTCTGGCTACTCCAGCTTCCTCCCACATTTCAAAAACATTCATGGCCTCTAAATTGTCCATAGGTGTCAATGCCAATGTGAATGGCTTTTTGACTGGTGTGCACCACTTTTACCTCTTACCCATAGTCAGCTCGGATAGACACAATGTCTAGAAAATTGGTAGATGGTAAGTTTGCATCCCGTTAAAATATTTTCATAGAGCAAGAAACCTGAGTCTGCCTTCAAGGTTCTTGTATTATCAGTCACATTGTCCATTTCATAGTGCCATCAGGCTAAATTGTCTCTATAAGATGTAAAGGTACCATGAACCTGTAACATCAATATAAAATTGATCAGTTATGTGAATTTATTACAATTCTATATAATTAAATAGATATATTGTCCTTCATCTTATTGTAATGACCGATTATGCAATGTTGACACCTGATCATTACCGTCCATTGTTTGAAAGACTGAAGCCCTGAGTGAATTAGAGAATGATCAGTGCAGAGAAAATCTACTTCATTTTAAATATGTTAATTAGCAGTTTATGCAGAGGGTGTAGCTGCTAAAAGCACGAGTAACCTCGCACAAGCTTCCAGTGTAGCCACACTAAATTGCTTGCAATGGGATTCTATAAAGGCTATATTTAATTAATATGCGGCAGCTATTTCGGGTCTAATGGAACTTATATTATTTGTAAGAGATCTAGTGAGGATTCACTTAACGATCTATTAGGAGTGCTGTGTTTTAGGCACATTAAATGGATTAAATGAGCAGTCTGATACAGTTTAGCTCAGATTTGATATGACAAAGACAATTCCAAGCCCCTTCCATGTGTCATTACATTTTCTTCAACAACTCGAATGCAGATTGACACAACAATGATTTATTCATTAATATTATATAATATCCTGAGGCATTCAAAGTACAAGATTAGATACATTGTTATTCTATTGCGTTGGGAGAAATTTGTAATTTAACGTTTACATTTGAATTTTTTTGACAAGTAGTTTCTCCTAAGGACCAATTGCAGTGTAGCGACATCTAGTGTCATGAATAACATGTATACTAGTCACAAGTCTGTATTAGAACATGCAAATTTACTTCAGGGGGAAAACATGTTTTAGAGCTATTGTAACATTTAGAAAACATGTATAATAAGAAAATTGTTAATGTGCTCACAAAGAATTTCATGGTTTCATATGAAAGTGCAAGCAGCACGTATCATCCGTGATTCCCTATGAAAACACTCTGACCGTGGCAGGCTGTCATAACTTGGTTAAGGTTGCCCCCATCTGGCCAATCGCGCTCTAAAACGCTCGCGGCTTTTTGTGAGGACGCCTGCTGCTGCTGCTTTGGCTTCGCTTTTCTCTGCCTCTTGGCGCCGTTGCTTTAACTCTCACGCCAGTTTTCTGATCACCATTTCAGATTGCCCCAAACTCGTTGAATTTACTGCTGATTTTAATGTCTAAAATGACTTTGATTGGTCGGTGACCAGTCTGGGACGTACCCCCTCGCTCCCGCTCACCCTAAATCAGATGGGATTGACTTCAGATGAAGATCAGAGAAGTTAGGAAAATGGATAGCTTAATATCTAAAGTGAACTTTTAACTGAAAAAAATACAATAAAACGTGTGTGTGTGTGTGTGTGTATATATATATATATATATATATATATATATATATATATATATATATGTACACACACATACATATATATATATGTATATATATATATATATATATATGTATATATATATGTACACACACACGTATATTTTTTCAGTAATACTTTTTATATATATATATATATATATATATATGTATATATATATATATATATCATATATACTGTATGCATATATATATATATATGTATACACACACACACAGTATATATAAATGGCCAGGAATGAGTTTTAAGGTGAAAAAGTCTGCTATGGCAATTTGTAGTCTTGCGGAATGAGCCCATTTCTTTGTGCATGCTCACTAGGTACTGACTGCCGCTCATCAGAATGAGAGTCGATGAGGTGAAGAAAAAATTGTAATGATGGACACTGAGCGGTGGGAATCAGCTGCTCAATAAGCCCCCTTAATTGCTTAGCAACAGTCTTTCAGGGTCTCTCATTTAAGATCAAGAGTTTAGTGGACTGAAGGTGCCGCTTTGGAGAAATAGAGCTTGTGCTATTCGATAAGGCGTCAGAGAAATGGGCTCTATCTTCCAACTCCTCTGTGCCCTCCTTCCATCCCCTTTCTCTCTCTCTCTCTCTCTCTCTCTCTCTCTCTCTCTCTCTCTCTCTTGCTTTCTCTTGCCCACCACCCGCCTCCAACCCTTTTCTACAGGGATGATTATGTTACCTTTCAACTGCATGATGTATTCAGTTCACTAGATTATTTTCTGTCATCTCAGTTAATTGAATTCTGTCCATCATATATAGATGTTTTCACATTTGCATAAAGGTTATAGTGGTGAAGAGTGTCAAATCTCAATTTAGACAATGTCACTCAAATAAATATGCTGTCCGCCTACACTCCGCGTGGACTGCTTTTCCTGGCTTTCTGAAGGCGCTATTTGGATGGAATTTAAACAGATAGAGACATTCCTGGCCTGCGGTAGTTCTTAAATATATATATATATCCATCCATCCATCCATCCATATGTGTATGTATATATAAATGTGAATTTTTAAAAATGGCCCAAAATCTTTCAGTAATGTGCTGTGAAGTGTGTGTGTGTGTGTGTGTGTGTGTGTGTGTGTGATTGACATGAACCCCATCACGGCAGGTTTGCGACACAGACCGCATGTAGGCAACCCTGCCCTTTTGTCGAGACTCACAGTAAGCGCTTCCTCCTACTCCCCTACTTATTGTCAAGTGCTCGTAACACCCAGCCTGCCAGTGTCACGTGAAAATGTAGACCCAGAGTGGGAGGAGTCTAGGGCCTACTTTGTATACTCTACCAATGTACATTCACGGATAATAGACGTAAACAGTGATCCGTTGATTTCAAGCATTTTTTTTTTCTATGGCAGTAATCTGTCAAAGTGACAGAGAGAAACAGCTAGAGCGCGATAACATGTCACATAAGGAAACATTGTAAGCATGGACAAAAGGACTCTGAGTTCCGGGAAGACATTTGACTTATAATAAGTGTCCCGCAATATCCAATTATGCTTGCATTTGAAAATTGATTCGCGCGTCTTAGGCGGCATTTTCCACATTAGGCTCTTTCAAATAAACATCGATTAGGTTTATGGATCACACTGGTGTGTGGTGACAGCGTGCAGCCAGAGTAAAAATAAGTCTGTCAATCAATAAATGTGAGTGTGATGGCGATGGACGGATTAGAGGCGCTTATCTCTTTCCATTAGGGTTACATTCACGCTTTTAACAATTATGAAATAGCCTGAACTTAAGCATAGAGACCTGGCCTACTGTACCGTTTTTGGGACGCAAGGAAATTTCTCAGTCAAAAAAAACTACGGTAAATATTTTTTCCAGCAACGATCGCAGTTTGATAATTGCCGCCATTATTCTTTTGATCTCGCGTTAAGTAATCTTGCATGAGGAGATTTCCGTTCTCGCGAGACGAGATCGGCCCTTCACGTCGCGGAAAGCAGACGTTTGCCTAGTTGTGTAACGTTAAAGAGTTGCGAAAGTTTATTGCGGAGCTATCACAGAGGAAGCTGCTAAAGTTGGATAGTTTTTTGCGACTTGTATGCCTGAATTATTTACATTTTTGCAGCATTTGTTTATAAGAAATAAACCTATTATCGATGTATATTGTTGTTGTTTGTGTTATTATCATATGCGATTGAATAAGTAGACCATTTCAGAATTCGAAATTTGGGACTTTCTAAATGCATAATGGGACTCAGACTTTTCTGATCGCAGGGCTCAAACGGTAAAATTATCACTGATAAGTACTTTAAGTTCAACAAAGCTTCTCTGGCGATACTTTGACTAAATTTTTAAATTATATCACCTATAAAGTACTGTAAATGGAACATCTGGGTACACCTTTACGTTAAGAGGAAGACAAAAAAAAGAAACACTTGTGTGTATACATGTTCAAGGCCGAATAGACAGAACTAGGTTGACCGTATTACATGCATGTATTGCAGAGTGCTGTAAAAGATGTAACAAAGCCTTTCTAGGGACACTTTTTACGATAATAAAGATAACTACAATAAAATTAAACACTTGTGTGAACCCATATGAAAAGATGAAAAAAAAAACTGTTCAAACGTGCAAAACAATCCTCTCCCTCAACACCTTCATGTGCTCTTTGGTGCAACAGTCAACAGTATTCCCTGTCTTCCTCAATGTGCTACTTCTTCCAAGAGTACTTCTTGTTACTCCTTATCTGCTGTAGTCGACATTTTTAAAACCCGCAGTACAGCCTGGTGTTTAATTTGCAGTGAGCACGTTACTTGGCAATGATCATGACATGCCTGAGTGCAGGCAGACCGACAGAGGATTTGGCCACAGAGCAGAGAAGGAGGCACGCGTACCTCCCACCAATACCATGTTGCTGTCTTTAATATTTCCTGTCTTTTATTTTGTTCATTATTGTTAAATTCAGTGTTCATGTTTGTGTGTGACAGACGCATTGTACAATTAGAAAAATACGGAACAAACCGTGTCCCATATTGGTTCAATACATTTAATTCTCCATTAAAGGACAATTCCGTATTTTACCGGATGGCTGGCAACCTTACTTTCCGTCAGCTGTGAATGTAGGCTGAATTTGAAGGTCAATATCTGTGGATTCTTAAAGCCGAGCAAGTGACTAGAGAGTATGGATCGTCTCTCGCTTGCCACGTCCCCGTCCATCTTCGTGGATGGGCTGGGGCCAATTCCAAACATGTCACCACCTCATTTGAGCCTATAGTCACAAGGACAAAAACACCATACATTTGATTACATTCCTCTTTTACTTGCCTCTCACATACAATCACACACGCACACAGACACACAAACATGTCCTTGCTTTTCTTTCTTCCGGCTGAGTCAGTTCAGATACTGCGTGACACACTGGGCTTTGGTACGTATGGTTTAAGTTATCTACGGAGACTAGAAATGTGTGGTGGGGTTTTTTTGCAATAACATAAAGCACAATGGTGTGCTCGTATGGACCGGAGCATCATTTTTATTGTATTCAGAAAAAGATGCAGTCAGACGCTCAGCTGTTGAGGCCTAATCTTTTTATTTTAAATTAGAAAACAGAAATATGTGGGCTGGGTAAAGAAAGAATAACTCACTTTTTTTTCAATAAAACATCCGTCCGTCCTTATGGCTGTTCGTTATTGATTACATCTCCATTTTGCATTCCAGTGACACACTCAAAAACATTGTAGATAAAGGATTATTTCAAACTTCCACATGTCCTTCTCTGCTCAGTGAAAGCAGAGTTTTACTTAAGACAGAAAATGAAAGCCCGATAAAAGGGGGGGGGGGGGGGGGAACGGGGCAGATGGCATGCAGCTCATTGGTGCAACTCCCAGTGTTTGTGTTTGAGCTTAGCACTCTGTACAAACTCTACAATCCTACAAAAAGCAGTAGATAAAGCGTCACTGGCACTCATGCGGTGTCAGACACGAGTGGATGCGGAATGCATGTGTATGGGCAGTCAATGTTGTTTTTTTCGAGGCTGCGGAGGTGGCGATTGTATATTGAAGGGTCTTGTCCGGTGTGTCAGAGGGCCCTTTCGGCTACTCTCTTCTCAGACAAAGCTTTGGTGAAGGGGCTCACTCTAGCAGGACATGGCTGCAGGGGGGAGAGGCGGCAGCGGCACTCCAGACTGACTTGCCTGCAGGAGGAGGCTATCTGAGCCGCCGGGTCCGCTCTTCCAACCGGCTAATACCCTTCACAACGACCATCACTCCCCGCGGGGAGGACCACATGACCTGATCGCGTGTGTAGCCGTATACTGTATAACTAAAAACGCAGATCACATCCCGGGCAACCAGCATTTCACTGTGAGTGCGGAAAAATAAAAGACACATACAGTGAAACCTCTGTTTTCAAACGTCTCGGTTCTCGTCCAATTCGTTTTTTTATGCCTCGGATGACGAACAAATTTCGGTTCTCGAACAAACTGAGCGCACTTGAATGCACCATTTGACTCCTCTCGCCTTCCTTACACGAGGAAGTGACGCTTCCTCGGGTAGACGCTTCCTCGTGTTGCTTTCCATTGTGAGCAGACGTGTTCAGTGAACATTTTTATTTTAAAAAGAGCGTGGTTTCGGTTTTCGAACAATTTCGGTTTTCAAACTGGAACGAATTATGGACGAAAACCGAGGTTTGACTGTAAATGTGTGCGCAGCTTGTCATCCATCTTGTAGATGGATAGTGATCATATCAGCTCGACCAAATTATTATGAACACTAACTATGCACTTTTTGTGCTTGGAGTTAAGCTGTCAAAGAAATTGACATTCTGCGGAGAATAAAGCCGAAGCACCCACTGAGAGTTGCAAAAAAAGGAACTATTTGTGTATGCATCTGCACTGTTATTGTGACCATTTTATATTCACGCAGGCAAAGTTGTGAACTCACCCTCGGCTTCTATTTACACAGTAGTCTTTCGTCTGCTCGATGGGAGAGCCTGGCAAGCTGGAGATAGGTCCTTTCAGATACTCACAAAGGCCGCTTCAGCAGCTTTTTGTTGCCGTAAATGCCTCTTTCTTTCTCACATTCCAAATATCCTTGTTTCAAACCTGGTGGCCTTGATGGGCAAGGTCCTATGCAATCAATCAACTGCGTTTCTCGCACGATCTTAACATGATTTATTCTTGGCCTTGCCGCTTTGTCCCGATGGATATAAACCCCACCCAACTTATGCCTGAGATCCAATTTTCTTTTATGAGGGTTCTTTTTGTGCAGAGTGGATTTCAGAGAGGCATGGGGGTGGGTGGAGGGGGAACCATGGCGAGAGAACCCAACCAAGGCTCAGCCATTTGTTGTTGTTTTGGGTTTTTTTTAACTCATTGGCTAGATGCTACACACATTTCTTTAAAATGTCTCCCCTTCAATCTATTTCCCACAAAAATTATGAGTGTTTTATGAGCACATGGTCATCCCAAGAAATGTTAAACCTACCTTCTTGCTCTGTTTTGGCTGTATCTACCGAGTGTAATTGAATGTGATACTGTATTTGAAGAAGAAGCCAGGCACACATCTTCATTTGTGTATTGGTTGGAACGAATTAATGAAGCAATTTGCCTTCTTTGCACATATTTCTTTCTTTTTTTTGCCATCCGTGAGTTGAATTTCGCAAATCCTTGGCTGGTCTAACAAACTAGAGTTCACGTCTATTTTACTCAACAATGGTTTGAATTGGAAGTACTTGAGCACTCATGGAAATTGTTACCTTTTTAAGTCGGGGCAGTGCTTTATTTTTCGATAGACTACATCAATAAACATTATACATTTTGCTTTGCCTTACCAGTCATTTCATGTAACGGTCATTGTTCAGCAGGAAGCATTATTTGGGAACGGGAACTATTTATGGTGAACATATGTGCAAAGTACCGTACAATTGACAACATCTACCAGCTTCAGTAAAACAACAACATCTGCCCTCGCTCTTTATAGCCCACAACATATGTCCCTTCTTTGGTAACAAAGCTGGTTGTGTCTCTCATGCTGTTCCTGTCCGCCAGTCCAAACATACATCTTTCGATACCTGTCAGCCTTTATTATTCCGTTCTCTGTTGGAGCCGATAAGGGAAGTTAAAGTTTAATGAAATGCAGGCTGGCTACGGAGGCCCAGCTTTTATGATTTGTCACAGTCTGGGTGCTCTGCTATGTAAACACAGCGCCGTTGGTCACAGCCATTATGTTCAAATGACAGAAGGTGGACTACATGCAGGAAATGTCACTCGGTACCAGCCACTTTTGTTGTTGCCTTTGTGCGGCGCCTCCATAAAAGAAGAATGAGGAAATGTGGAAATCACAAATTCAGATTGAAGCACTTTTTTTTGGATCCACGATAGCTGCGAGAAAATGTGTCAATTTTCTACCTGTTTTCTCTCATAGAATGTAACCCAAACCCAACAGGAACAAAAGTACCAATGTTGCACGGGACTAGTGAGCCTTGTAGCGGTGTGACCAGAACACTTGAAAAGTACTGTCAAAACACCACAATTGGATCGGTGCACTTGAAATTCAAATGTAAAAAAAAAAAAACCCGATGGATCTGGGATGCTGACAGCTATTGTGGTCAAGGATCACTAATACACTACATTTCCACTTTCAGCTCGATGCCGTTAAGACTCTGTATTTAGTTTTGATTCTGTAACAAATTGGCAAGATTCCAAATTATTGAACATTTGTTTTGCTGTAGTATGAAAATAGCAGGTAGCACCTAGCAAGACGTATACTAGCAACCCTTCATATACAGTAGTTTAAAAAAAATAATTAAAAAGAACAGAAAAAATATCAAACATTATTCAACATCATGTATCTCTGATGACCAATTCACATTTTCATTTTGTGTTCTTCCTATTGCATTACGTTTGTTCACTGGAAATACATTTTTCTAGCTCTATTCCAATACAAGCATAATTATGAAGATTGAAAAAAAAAAAGATGAACAAATAAAATGTGCTTTATACTGATTTTCTTTTTCAATCCAATTTGATTCCTGAGTCAAATGTAATGAATTTGTGTTTCTTGTTCAAATACATAGGCAAGATGCCAAGTGCGGCAACCAGCGGTTGAGCGACACCTCCGATTGCGCAGTCCCTCACGAAATGGGTTAGGAGGCATGTAATTGGCAAGTGCCTGTTTCTGTCTCTCTTCATGTCTCCACTATAATGGCTTCAGAGACTATTCAGATGTTCTTTAACTTCCCATCATCAGGCAGTCATGTATTTAATATTAGTATGTTTAATATTAGTGTGTGTGCAGAAATTGCACACTGCACGTTCGCTTTTTGGTAAACCTTGTCATGGAAGAAGGCAGACTACTGTCTACTCAAGAAATGGGGCAGACAGGCTCACAGGCTCACGTTGTTGCCGTTCCTCAATGCGAGGGTCAACAACCATAAATACTTAAAGAGCCAAATGGCCCCCCCAAACAAACAAACAAACAAAACCAACAAACAAAAAATGCTGGCAACCACAAAACTCTTTTGACACATAAAGTGAAGCACAATTGAATAATTATGGCTGCAAGTGGACATTTACCCATCAGAAACCACTTGCCAATGGAGGAGGGGGGCTGACGGTGAATAAATGTCCACCTGCCTCATTTGGATTCCCCCTCTGACTTGTGTGTTGAGTGCACTGCTGTGGAGCGTGGTGTCAGCTGTCAACTTCCATTAAAAATGACTATTTCACTTAAGAATGTCAAATATCCATCCAGCCATCCATTTTCTGATCCACTTTATCCTCACAAGGGTCGCAGGGGGTGCTGAAGCTTATCCCAGCTGTCTTCGAGCAGTAGGCAGGGGACACCCTGAACCGGTTGCCAGCCAATCGCAGAGCACACAAAGATGAACAACCATCCACACTCACACGCCAAGGGACAACAAGACAACAAAAGAGTGTTCCAATAACCCGCCATGCATGTTTTTGAACTGTGGGAGGAAACCAGAGTACCCGGAGAAAACCCACGCAGGTACGGGGAGAACATGCAAACTCCACACAGGAAGACCTGAGCCGGGATCGAACCCACGACCTCTGCATTGTGAGGTCGATACGCTAACCACTCAACCACAGGGCCGCCACCGAATGTCAAATATATACAGTACTGCTAAAAAAATAGCCAATTAAAAATATATCGCTCTGTGAATGTTGGCGCCTTGGGATGAATGGTGGTGGTTGTCACGCATATTTTGGGTGACCAAAAAAAATAAGTAATGAATAAAAAGGTTTTGTTTTAATGTTACAAGAGCACCACAATCTTCAAAATTTAGAATTAAATTCAAAACAAGTTGAAATTAAATACTCACAGCGAACCACAGCAGAATTGTCAAAGGTGCCGATGGTTGCTGAACAACCGGCAAAGATTGAACGAGCTGTGCAATAATGTCTGCAGCTGCAATCCATGCATCCTGGCATTTTACAACAAATAAAAGCTCAACTTGGAATATATTACATGTAAACCTTATAACGTTCTTTACAACTGCGCTATCTATCGAAATGAAGTCTCGGGAGACAACCGATCAATCAATCAATCAAATTTTATTTATGCTAGTGTTTAAGGGTCTGCTTTAACCCTTTCATGCACCAATAATGATAACCTGCAACCTGATAACATGATAAGCTGCCCACTGTAGTGACCACCATCCCTGGAAAGGGTTCGACATCAAGTCAGAAAGTATGAGTTTGGCACGTAAATTTACCGCATGTCTCTGCACAACACCTTGCCTATTAATCCGTGCACATTAATACGGAGGTACCAAACATCGAGTCACATCCGAATGAGTGATAATTTACTTTAGCCTAAATGAAGTATTAATACGAGCAATAAGTTAAGAAGAAAGAAGTCAATTGCCTGCAATACTGTGAAATAGGAATTTGACATCTAACAGTGCACAAGACATGACATGACAAGACAACTGAACCACAGCAAAGGGCACTTAGGTCATATTGATCACTGCGGTGTAGATGATTGGGCTGTTGATCAAGAGCTGTGCAGTGTAGCATAAAAGACAAGGGCCATCCCTTTGCACCGGTTTGTTCTGCACTAAAGGAACTCTAGGAAACCGCTTATTCTCCCTCTTCAATTCTGAGCTCCATTTTAAGTCTGGACTGCAGTCTAGCTGAGAACAGGCTCCACCGCGACACATCACATCCACTATGCACACTTCAGGAGATGTCTTAATAATGTAGACAGGATCTAATTTAACTGATTCGCTGACGTTGATCCTTTTGGTAAACTGAAAGTCCCCCACCCCTCATCTCACTGGTACTGCTGCCAGCAAAGCCGTGCAGGCATATTTTTGACAAGAGCAACCACTTCTTAGCTTAAAGCTTCTTTGCATTCATGTTCGGGTACATGATGTTAATTGAGAGCATATTTTTGATCAAAAAAGGGAGACTTTTGAAAATAAAAATTCATTCGACAAGCATTTTAGTGTTAAGATGTACAGACACTAAGACACTTCATTTGGTATCTAATAAAGTCCAATACAGACATCCACAGTGCTTTGAAAAAATATTATGTTCACATTTGACATTGGTAAAAAACTGATCCTTGTGACGAGGGGTGCTAAAGACTCGATTTTCCAACATTACTACTCAACGATGATGTTCAGATGGTGATTATTTCCAAACACCGCAGTAGAATGTGCTGCTGTGGTGGGCCCAGAACAAGAAAGAGATTTCTCAGTTTGTCTTTGTGACGAGGGATTGTACAGACTACTCGACTAGTCGACTTTCCAACATTACTACTCTACGATGATGTTCAGACATTAATTATTTGCAAACATGGCAGTAGAATGTGCTGCTGTGGTGGGTACCAGAACAAGAAAGAGATTTCTCAGTTTGTCAATGTGACGAGGGATGGTACAGACTACTCGGCTAGTCGACTTTTCAACATTACTACTCTACGATGATGTTCAAACATTAATTATTTCCAAACACGGCAGTAGAATGTGCTGCTGTGGTGGGCCCAGAACAAGAACAGATTTCTCCGTTTGTTCAAGATATTCAAATTGTCATGATCATGTTCTGTTAGTGTCCAGCAGGTAGCAGAGGCACTCCAGGTTTTCCTGTTGCGCACCTGTCTGGCATCACAATTATTGTGACTATTTAAGGCGATTATGGACCCACGTCAAGCTGTCTGATAATTTGGCCTTGCTCAAGTCGTTATTCATGTGCATTTTGCCTAGAAGAAGCTCTCTTATTACTCTCGATTCGTTTTTGGCTCTTGTCTTGATTGATGTTTTCTCCTTTTTGGGGGGGGGGGGCTCTTGCCTTTGCTTATGTTCTTTGCTATTCAAGTAGTTCTTGATGTGTTTTAGTGAATCCACGGTTTGTTCTCCACACAGTTCGGTATTTCTTGTACTTTTGTTCCAAGCTATTTCCGTTTGTTTTTTACTTGCCTTGTGCAAGCATTTTTTCTTTTCTTTGCATTATTCCTGGCTTGTTGTCCAGCATCATTATTTGTACTTTGTCTGCTCGGCACCTATTTTTTGGAAATAAATATTTTTGTTAGATAAACCTTCCTGAATTTATGTTTGTGTCATGATGCTGTTTTTGTTTAGATTGTTTTGGTTTTGTTTCCTCATGTGCTTTTGTTTTCCTAGTTTGGTTTTGTCTCCGCATGTAGTCATCCAGGTCCCTCGTGTCAACCAATCAGCTCTCTCAACCTTTTGTGTCTTGTCCAGGTGTTCCTTGTTGTCTCGTTAGTTTCCTGGGTTCTGTCAGTGCTTGTCGGACCGCTGTTACTGTAATGTTTTGTGACTTTGAATTTTGAGCTTTTCAAGACTTTGTTAGTTCTTTCGATTTTTTTTTTTTGTGCACCCCTGCAAGTGTTTTTTGTTCATATATTTTGGTGAGAGCTTCCTGGTTTTCCTGCCTACCTGCTCTTTGGGTCTACCATTACGCACCATGACAGTTTGTAGGGTCCAATTCTATCCGGAACCTTCTGGACGCCCAACACAAATGTTACCTAGCTGTCCGAGTTGACGAGCACATGAGAGAGGATTAAGATTTTTTTTTTTCCTCTCTCGCTGGAAATACCATCACGCCACAGTGAGCAAGGTGTCACCCACATCGATGTGTTTGTGTTCTAATGTATATGTTTTGTGAGTTTGGTGTTTGGGCTTTCTGTTGTCAGTGAATATAGATTACCGAAAAGCATTTGGTCCTCGTGTGATTAATTTTTAGAATATAGCGCCAGACTGAAAAAATATCAGTGATTTCATCAGTAACTAGTTGACTTCAACTAAAAAAAAAAAATCATGCTAATACGATATATGTACTATATTTGGTCATTCGCAATGAGCATCATGTTCCCTTTTTGTGTCAAACGAAACAGGATCGCATTGGATGATGTAAACAGGAAGAAGAAACTGTCATAATTCTGTTTGTGACCAACAGGTGGCACTGTAGGGCTCTCCCTGCAGCTGCACACCTGTTGGTCGTTATGCAATTATTGCTATAAAAGGACTCCCTCCCGACCACTCATTGTCGGGGTCATTGTTGCTGTTTGCTACTGTCATGTTTGTTCCGGTCATGTTTCTGTCATGGTTCTGTTCTAGTTTTTTGAGCTTCAGTCATGGTTTTGTTTGATACTTTGGATTCGTTTTGTAATTAGGACTTTGTTTGTTTAGGATTTAGTTTTCTGTGTTTTATCATTACACTTCAAGTACACCCTGCTCCTCCTGCCTGCTTTTTGGGATCCACCACCACCTCGCAAACGTGACAGAAACAATTTTTGGGACGAGTAGTCATGAGTCGAACATAACAGTAAAAGATCCACAGTCAAGTGTTTGTATTTTTATACTATCAGGCAGTTTGTTGGAAACTGGAGAATGGCTCTACTGTTCGTTGGTTGTTACAGGTTTCCAATGTGCTTTCGACATGGTACCCTGGACAGACGTATGGAAGTGTGTGTACAAATACTATGTGTGTTTGTGCCCTATAATCAGTAGTTGTTGACAAGAGCAGGAGCTAGTGGCTGGCGGGAGGGACTGAGGGACAGCATTGATAACAGATTGAGCTACTGATAAACTGAGCTCTAATGGTTCTCACTCTCCCTTTCCCCACCTTTTTTTTTTTTTTTGTCAGCACCTATTTAGTGAACTCTTTCACCTGTGGCGGATTAGAAGCCCGGATAAGGAGAAGCAAACACTGGCAGCTCCTCCAGGTAAGTACGCATGAGGGAAGCAGAGGAAGATAGAGAGAATGAGGGCGAAAGACGGAAGGAGGATGGACGAGAGAGAGGAGTAACAGAGGCAGAGTAGATATTCAAGAACGAGCACTTACCCATAGCAATTCATCGTACACCTCCCTAACCCCAAACAAACACACATACACAACCTCCCGCATCATCGTAGCCTACTTTATTTTTGCTTTGTGGGATCTTGACATGGGATGTAACTTTTTTTTCTGTTATTTTATTGATGTATTTATTTTCTTTTTGCACACTGGCGCTGCTCTTTGAGCTTCAAGCCGATGATGGGTTCAAGTGGTGTGTCGTAGGAGATGTCAAACACGACCTAATTCTGTGTGGTTAACGGCTCGACTCGACACGCACAGGACAGTGTAAACACGGATTAGCTTGACGTCTCAATCATAGCATGGCAGACTGACAGACAGCCTGCTCTGACGCTAACAGCAACGCAGGCTCCCTGTTGTTGCAAATCTGCTCACACTGGCCACCACACTCGCTACACCGGTGCATGTTGTACATGAGTATTCAATTGGATTATTTTAGGTAGATGTATGGATTGCATATGAGTAAATGGGAGGTCAAAGTGGATCTGGTTGAACATGCACATACACTTGATGAGCATTGAAGTCGATTGCAATCCATTCCCATTCACCTTTTGAACATTTAGGCATCCAGTATATTTTGACGATGCCTGACAGGGAATAGAATAGATCAGATATCAAGATGGGGTTTGCTGGAATTAATAAGTCATGTTACCAGGCAGTAAGTATTATGTGATTTTATGTTTAATGTGGCATCTGCTTTGTAAATGTAATTAATGATTGTAATAGAAATTGACTTCGATTGCTTCTGTTTTACTGAGCAGCCACGCGCTTTCCTACATAGCGACAAGTTCCATTTGTGGCTCTGAAGTCATCGTTGTACGGTTTCTCTTTGCCATTACGGTCAAACCTCGGTTTTCGAACGTCTCGGTTCTCGTCCAATTCGGTTTTCGACCAAAAATGTCGAGGTTTTTATGCCTCGGATGACGAACAAATTTCGGTTCTCGAACAAACTGAGCGCAATTGAATGCACCATTTGACTCCTCTCGCCTTCCTTACGCGAGGAAGTGACGCTTCCTCGTGTTGCTTTCCATTGTGAGCAGACGTGTTCAGTAAAAAAATTATTTTAAAAAGAGCGTGGTTTCGGTTTTCGAACAATTTCGGTTTTCAAACAGCCTTCTGGAATGGATTATGGACGGAAACTGAGGTTTGACTGTACTTGTAACTGTCTGCGGAGGCATTACAAAAAAAGCAAGAAATATATTTGTGTAAAATATTGTAGGTAAAATATAACCAAGTTCCGGACCCTAGAAACCTGATAGCTGGCAACAGCCATGGTGGACAGTGCAGCATACTGTTTGGCTCGTGGTGAAGGTAATATGTCCACTTTTTTTCCTATGACTGCGATGTAATTAAAAATGTACAGTTTCAAATCAGTGATTGAATAGCAATGATGCTCATTCAAAAGAAAGGTTGATGTAACCACACTAGACTGAGAGGCAAATAATTACGGCAAATCTCGACAAACAATTTTGAAATAGCGCATAGGATAATTTGTCCATTTGTGACCGCAGTGTAAGCGTGATTAAAATAGCGTCATTATATACGCTGTATTGTAATAACACTCTCAGCAAGCCCGAAATATCTGACAACTGTGCAACTGTAGTGACAGTTGATGGCCTGAACACAATGCCATATCGTGCTGTAAATGAATAGACCATTCCATTTGCTAAATTGATCCATGGAAAATAATTTACCCAGTAGTGCCGGCAGTTCAAGCAGCAGAATGCTCTTACTACTCTTTTGAAAGGGGTTAAACTATTGAAAAGACACTGCTGACCTACACTACATTCTTTCGAGATTGGGTAAATCTTGACTAATAAAGTGGCACTCCACGAAGCGGGTGGGAGGGGGCAGATAATTTTACAGGAAATCTAGATGAAAAGATAGATACGTTATACTGGTGGCAGTTACAGAGCTACAGTACATCCTAGTTGACAGGTTCTCCACACTCAAGACAACGGCATGCGTCTTGGAGCGTGTGAGCAGCTTCTTTCAGCCTCGCACTCTGGTGTCAAGTGCCGCAAACAATATGCACTCACAGCAAGCACTACTCAGCTCAGGAGCCGACGAGATCCATTGACGGTGGCTTTGCTCCAACTGTTTCTGATTGACAAAGGCCCACGTTACTCAACGCTGGGGTGAGCTCACTAACCAGCATCTCTGCGTATCGCTTTGCAAAAACAAAGAAACAATCTGAAAATAGCTTGCTTAGCTTTTCCTCTGCGGGCTCTTAATCAAATAGACAAGTGTGCTGTGTTTTGTGAGAGAGCTCAGAGTTGAACTACGTAATCCAGTAAATGAAATGAGAGCCACAACCTGACAAAAATCCTGCCGGGAGATCCAGTCTTAAACCACTGGAGGAAACTAAGACCCGCAGAAATCTAATTACTCCAAAGCACGCATTAAGTGTGAAATCATTTTTCCGGAAAAGCTGTGTTGAAAAAAAAATGCTGCTGTATTTCCATTTTCTTTCCTCAAGCTGTGTGGGAAGCTTCCTTCCCACATAAAAGCTTTCCTAGCGGAACCGGACAAAAGGTTGTTTGAATTCTGAACATGCTTGGGAAAGATGCCCAAATGCAAGCTTTAACCTCCCTTTAGCTTGGGTTACTCCTGGACTTGCCTTTATGAAAGGATGTTCCCCATAATCATTTACAGCAGCAATGTTTAAAGCAACAGGCCACGAACAAAGTTTAACAAAACATTTGTGGAGAAGAAGTGATGAATTGCAAGTCACTTACTGTTGGCTACAAAACAAGAACTTACACTGCTAATATTAGACATAACAATAGTTATTTTCATTTTATTCTAATTCAGAGGGAAGGTGACATATTTGTCACACACGTCAATGATGTGTTATTATCCTCTTTTTGCCGTCTCCACGAAACGATGTCATTGAGGAACGATCGTCTCAATTTTCAAAACAGTTCCGCCTCCTCCCTCTTCAGTCCCCGTCCCTGATGGCAGGAGCTAACATGTACACATTGGAGTAAAGATCAAGGGCCGAGGAGGTTGCAAATTTGCAGATTTGGCACCCATGTTGAGTCTTACCGCATGTTGCAAATGAGTTCCCCAGCTAGAATTAAAGACTGCATAGTCATGTTGTCATGTGCTCGTTCCGTGTGTTCTGTGTCCAAGTTAATGTACGGGGAGCTACGTCATTCAATGCTCCTAACCACGATGAGGAAATTGGGTATTCACATTTATTGATTCAGAGTGGACTCATGAGATAGTTGACAAGAAATATCAGCCACTACATTGAAACGCTGTGTTGGAAAGTGAGTCAATCAAATTTCACAAAAGCCAAATGAATGCAACTGTTGACGGGTATTGAAGTCTTTCAATCACTGTCTTGCCATCATCACGAATCATCATACCAGTGCATGACACTGAACAAAAGAGCTGGAGACCAATTATTTAGAGATCCTCACAAACTAGTAAGCTAGTTAAATTGTGTCAACCCTCGCCAAATTCTAATTTTGCAGCTATTAATTAAGCCTTTTAATCATCTGGAGCGCTAATTGCATAATTAAATCACTGCCTCCTGGGTGCAAAAAAAGAAAAAACAAAAAAACCTATTCATCAACAGTGTGGTTTGGTTGATAATCTTAATGAACGTTGAGAAGCCCAGTGGCTCACCAAAACAACATGGTTTTGTTTTTTTCCTGGAACACATATGGCTGCATCAGTCTTGATGTAATGCTACCACAAAGCAAAATGTGAAGGAAGGGATTGTATTTTACCAATGGACAATCCCACAGTTTCTGGTCCGACCTGTACAGTATTAATTTTGCTTCGGAAGGGGTTATAAACAGCAGTGGCGAGACTTGGGTTGCTAGTGACAATTGCAAATCAGCAGTATTTGCGCCCCCTAACCTGTGGACCTGCAGCATAGGTCCAATATTTTAAGCCTTTTTTTGGGTTGTTTTGTTTGAAATAATTACATTTTAGGGCAACCACACTGTACATCAAATGAGTGTTCAGAGATTTGGAAGTGTGACCCTGACATATTTGCTTTGTAATGTGAAGCAGGCAAAATTACATTCCGATACATGTCACACTCCATCTCCATGCAAACAAATTGCAAAGTACAGTCAAACCTTGGTTTTTGAACGTCTTGGTTCTCATCCAATTCGGTTTTCGACCAAAAATGTCTAGTTTTTTTTGCCTCGGATGACGAACAAATCTCGGTTCTTGAATGCACCATTTGACTCCTCTGCCTTCCTTATGCGAGGAAGTGACCCTTCCTCGGGTAGACGAGGAAGTGACGCTTCCTTGTGTTGCTTTCCATTGTGAGCAGACGTGTTCAGTAAACATTTTTATTTTAAAAAGAGCGTGGTTTCGGTTTTCGAACAATTTCGGTTTTCGAACAGCCTTCTGGAATGGATTATGGACAAAAACCGAGGTTTGACTGTAAAATATTGCCAGGTAGCAGACCAGAGAATCTTTCAGGCAGCATAGCTGGTCATGCAGGACATTTTTTGCGCCTAAATTCTACATAGACCCAATTTTAAGTCTGCTGACTGAATTTCTCTGAGAGGTCAGAAATTGATATAGCATCACTATCAAATGGAATCATTTGACTTGACTAAAAGCAATCTTGATGCCTTGAAAACATAAGTGTGACTTCCCAAAAATTTGATTTGAACGGCTTATTTATTTTGAGTGTGCAGTACTCAAATTAATTTGAATAAATGTATTTATCGAGAGTTGGCTCTGGCCTTCCTATGTGGAGTTTGGATGTTCTTCCCGTGCCTGCGTGGGTTTTTTCCGGGTACTCCAGCTTCCTCCCACATTCCAAAAACATGCATGGCAAGTTATTGGAACACTCTAAATTGTCCCTAGTTGTGAGGGTGAGCACAGATGGTTGGTCGTATATGTGTGCCCTGCGATTGGCTGGCAACTTGTTCAGGGTGTACCCCGCCTACTGCCCGAAGACAGCTGGGCTAGGCTCCAGCTCGCCCGGCGACCTCTGTGCCAAGCACCATGGATTAATTGATCTTGAATTCTCTCGTGGCTGCTCTATTCACATGGTCTTCCGTGTAACTGATAGCCTGCAGTTCAAACTGTGCTTCGTAAGCGTGCCTCTTCGTCGGTGCCATCGGTGCCATTTCCGGATGTTGTTTTGCCCAATGCACGTATATCCTATACCCTATATACATCTATATGCCAAGTGCAAGCCTGGGGTGAGGTGAGGCGTAAATCTAAATCAGGGGCAGGGTTGACTGAGTTTTGATATTTTTGCAGATGCATTTTTAAAAATTAAATTCACCAAAATCGTGTTATACTACCAGCGGCAATCGATCAATGTGGTTCCAGGCGACGTAATGTTTGCTTTCAGTTACCAAATTGTCAGAGATCAACTGAATTCCCAGACAAGCACATTAAGGCTTGCATCGGCACGAAAATCAAGTTTCGCCAATTCATACGCTTGACCCCAGCCGCACCGTCTTCAAAAGGAGCGCGGTCTATGATGGCATTGTTGGGTTTCCTGCATACGTCTCAGTGAATCCCTCCAAGCGTTTAAAATCCCGACGAAGCTTCATCGGAAATAGACACTCTTTGCTTGAAGAAAAGCCCATTACACCTTACTATTGACTGCACTTGGCTTTCATTTCAGAGCTAAGTGATGCATATGAAGGTGAGAGTTCACTCGCCATTGAAGTATTTGCCTTCAACTGACTCTGGCACTCTTGCTTTAAATCGAGCAAAAGGACAAGTAGGAATGATCACTCTGGATAAGACTTCTCACAAGCAGTGATGTAATGCTCTGGCACCACACCTCCCCAAAAAATAGAATATGAAGAAATGTACCGAGAAATCCTTCTTTTTAATTTGCAATTTGCCTGCTTTTTCACACCCTATCTGATTTTGGTTTGCTAACATCACACTGTATCATCTTGATGCAAATTTCCACCCAGCTCACCGCTCAACGGTTCTAATTTCACATTTGTTTGGCAGCCTTAGAGAAAATCGCTAGGGAGAAATTGGTAACTCTAATCAGTGTAAAATAGAATGTGAAATATTCTATGATTGCCAATCCGGAGAGGCTGAGGAAGTGAAGAGTTGTGGATGCAGTATGTAATAACCCGTTTGGCTTTATGAGACAAAGAGACCACACCCAAATGACAGAGTGGGCTTTATTTTTAAGAACTAAAGGTTATGAGGTGAATTGTCTATTCTTGGTCCTGTAGCAAATGACTTCCTGATTTATTCAAATACACTGCCGTGAACAGCCAAAACGGCAAATATGAGGCCCCAAGGGGTTTTCATCTCATGTAATATATGCACAGGCTAATTTATTACACCAGGACTAATTTCCATTGCCTGTGCTTGGAGTTGACTTATTCATTATGAGATGCCCCCCCCCCGCAACCACCCCCACCCCCCACCCCTTGTAACCGTTTTTCCTTTTCCTGCTTTATAATTGCACATCTACATTCTGGGGCAGCTTCTTTGCAAATAAGATGAGCCCCTGCCATTTAGCATTCAGAGCCTCCATTCTCAGGTGAGCCCACAAGCAACACCCCCCCACCCCCACCCCCAAAATAACCACCCACCCTCCCTACCACCAATGCTTGGATCTCTGATGGGCTCTGCCCCCAGAAGCGCCGTGACCACCTTAGAAATATCACATAGCCTCATATGTGATTAGGCTTGGGACTCTAATTAGGAAAAGTTAACTGTTAGATGAAAGCTGTCACATCTGTGATACATACTGCCGGTTCAGTGGATGATCCCCTAGGGGGTCTGCATCAAAAGACCCTTCCCTGCTGAGCAGGTCCTCTCTAGCATGTTCTCATGTGCCAAATCAACCCTTCTGAGTGGCAGCGCATATGAGGGGATAGAAAATCAGAGGCGCAGACACAAATTAACTGCAAAGGAGGGAAGGAGAGGAGGATGGAGAAATGGATGGATGTAAAAGAGAAGAGGGAGATAGACGAAAGGGAAACATTGCGGATCCGCTCTGTTTTTTGTAGGTCTTGTTAAATAGAGAACAGGGCACAGACACAAAGGGATGTGAGGGAAAACAATGTCGCTTAACAAGACATCACTGGGTCATCATTAGCAATTTGTTGTGGGCATAATTTTCCCTATGCTCCTGGCATAATAGATGCCCGGGGACATTATTGGCGCTTTTGTGTGCCCTCATTTGGTGATTTATTTACTTGGCTCATGTCGCAAACGAGATTTGGCCACCCCAAACGTGAGCTGAGATAACCGCTGTTATGGCTTCACATCAGAGCCCTGTTAAGCTGGAGCTTCGTTAATTGACTCCCGAGCTCAATGCCAGTCCCACAGTGTCATAGATCCCTCCCCACCAATAAAGTTCCCTTTCCAACAAGGAGGACAGCTCGGTACTGTCACGGTTATATCTCTTAATTTGTGGAGGCGACCAATATTTCTGATGTACTATATACCGTATTCCTTTTTGGCAGCCTCTCATTGGGATAACAACCGTACGGTACTTCAAGAGTGGGGCTGGACATATTGCAGTCTATTGATTGATTTAGTGTCAATTCCACAGAGCAAGGAAACGGAAGGACGCAAAATGCTTTTCGTCAAATAAACGGAGTCAATGGTAAATGGGCTGTCAATTATATAGCGCTTTTCTACCTTGGTTACTCAAAGCGCTTTACACTGTTACCACATTCATCTACTGATGATGCAGCAGGAGGAACAACTGGGGGTTCAGTATCTTGCTCAAGGACACTTGGGGCCCTATTTTTGTGCCCAGCGCAAGTCTAGTGCAAAGCACAGTCTAACTGTGTGCATGGGTAGAGCTTTCTTTTGATATGTTCGTACACTGGCGCAGGTAGAAAAGGACGTCTGTGCCGTTGTGGGAGAGAACACAACTGTTTTGTGTCCCGGCCAGTGGAAGCGGCTCCGCTCATTCTGCTCATTCTCTTTAAAAACAGCGCAGAAGAGACACAACCAGTCTTTGATATTGCGGAAGCACATCTAGACTCGCTGGGGTCCATGCAGAAGATCGAAGCACACAAAGGAACATATGAGGAATTGCAAGCAGACCTCCGGTGGCAGATAATGTAAAGTTAGCCAGGGCGATCACAGCTCACTGCTGTGAAGTTAGTACTTGGAGACCGCCTTCCACACATCGTTCGCGTCCGCCTGTCACACCCCACCTCCGCCGCACAGCTGTGCCTTGGCCCAGTTGGTGTTTTCTTCATCCTTTGATGCACAACATGGGTCAAAAGTGATCCGGTTGATTGGGGTTTTTTTGGGGGGGTTTTTGGGGGGGGGGGTTTAATGCAGTTAATTGATATCATCATTCAGTATTCAAGGTATTCCTCAATGAACTTGTTTTTGATCATCAATTTTCTTTTTTTCCTTTCTTACTTTTTGAATAAAAAAACGTTTTTATATCACTACCCTTCTAAGCCTATAATGCCATTTGTATCATATTTGATATATGCATTTTCATTATGTAACTCATTCTTTATATTACATTGAATCATCTGTGTCAAATGTGATACTGCAGGTTTAAAATATGATTTTCCCCAAATTTTCATTTTCAGATGTAATCTACATAATGCTAATAAATGGAATACAACAAATATCTAAAACAACATAATATGGCAAAAATATTTTTTGTGGATTTTGTTATAATTAATGAAAATCTCAGTTCCCAAAAATCTGATTTTTCTGGCTATTCCTTGATGGGTCAGGCATTGAAGGGTTTTAATGTTCATCATGGGTCCAAAATGACCCGTATTCATTTGGATCAAATCCACACTGCAAAATTCATTATGAGTTGAAAAATGGCATTACAATGTGTTCTTTATACGTCATTACATTACATTACTGGCTGGTCCATTTCAAAATGCAGGAGTACCACGGCAAACTGTGAAAACCATTCCATGCTCTGCACATCAAGTGGGAACGAGTCACACAAACGAACAACATAGATGGAGGATGTCCATATTTACTTCCAAACATATTGCTATCGTGGCCATGCTATACTGGCATATTTTAATCGACAGTAATGAGACAAGGGCATGCAGGAGCAACGCAACAGATTAAGATAATATTAGCCGTGCGTTTATTTTTGCTCAGTCGAAAAGAATATTTCTGTCCTGTAATAATACAGCATCTGCAAACCTCTGCAGAGAGCAATAAATATGGTGCAACATCTTGAAGCGCATCACTCCCGCTAATGACAACAATGCAGGAGACCGTGTAAGACTCATCATAAATTGTATGCATTTCCTCTTTACTCATCTCCACAGATGGCAGGGCCAGCAAACACACTGCTGTTTCATCAGCCCTGCTTTCCGTGGCCCTTTTGCAATACAGACACCGAACACATGCACTCGGGTAGACGGATGGCCAGATGGATGCATGATGTCGAAGTTATTATTTGGAAAAAATAAAAAGGCTTTTTTTTTTTTTTTTTGGAATGGAAAGAAATTAATGATGCCAGCTTTGTTCAATGCTGACAGATTGTGGATACTATAAATGTGAACATACTGTGTAAGGACTCGCTGACTTCCTGTAACTTGCCCATTTTCCCCCACCCGTCATGCTTTTTGAATGACAACATTCATATCAGTGCAACTGTAGTGCCATTGTATCCATTTTTTTTAAGTAAATGAAAATCAAGTATTTGACCTTTGTATCTTACAAGTGGCTTTGTGTTACGCTGTGGTGGCCCTCAGATATGTAGCGATCATCTTTTCATGCCTCCATTCTCCCTTTGTTTTTACCCATACTTTCATAAGCCCTCATTTCAAGACCAAACAGCTCTAATGTATTCTCTCCAGCGTTGCTGGAATTTGCATGAATTTCCAAAGCTTAAGGCTAGTCTGTCCGTTCTTAGTGTGCTAAGTGTACACACATGAACACAGCAGCCCCACATCTGCTACTTTGCCATAAAAACTGAGCTTTGCCAAGGCCAAATGAGAAGATAATGAAATCAATTTCCACATTGTGTTTCACACCCTTTCATCACGACTGGCCCTTGTGGCTTGAACGCTTGTGATTTCGAAAGCACTTAACATACACCAGCGCCTTTGTTCAAGAAGCAAACTGCTTCTGAGGGGACATCAATGCAAATAAAGCAACTAGCAGAGCGAAGAAAAACTTGAGCTGAAGAACAACCAAATTACCCGCAATTAATGGGTCTTCATTACATTTCTAGTCTCTCTCTCTCTCTCTCTCTCTCTCTCTCTCTCTCTCTCTCTCTCTCTCCAGCATAGCAAAGATTCTCTGTGTTAATGAGTGAGTATGAAATAGGCGCCCATTGCTTTCAATTCGGATATGAAACAAGAAAACAGATTATTGTCGAGATCACCCACTGTGAACACCAAATGATACTTAAAAATAATCATGTTCTTCACCATATTCATTAATAGCACAGCGTGGAGAAGAACAATACTCTCCTCCAGGACAGCAAAACAGATTGCAAATTAGTGCGTAAAGCAGAGAGGCAATCCTTTAGGAAGTGCGTACGGAATGAAAATATAGCTGCCGGCATCGTCATACCGTGTTCTCACATAAGGAACCTATTGGTGGTTCATTGAATATTTGACACTGTGTCACTCCCAAAAACTTTTTCGATTCAAATAATAATAATAATAATAATAATCAAAGCAATCGTTGATTTTTTGCATGAGATGTGTAAAGTCAATGCACAACCAATCATAGTAATCACTTGTTATCCCACATTTGTCTTTACTTCAAACATCTTTTTTTTAATGCACTGTATATGTTAATGTGCATCTGTTTAGTTTTTCCTGTTGAAATAATTGGCACCATATGGGAAGACAGCGGAGTAGCTGTTGCTGGCACTATTTTGCGTGCAGGATGTAACGGCCTCATTTTTATGTGTCAAATCTGGGAGTTAAGGCTTCACAGCTTGACGGGAATTCAAATCCAATGAGGAGCCGATGAATCTGTGAAGCCTAATTTCTGAGGCACGAGTGAAAGTCTCGTAAAAAGAACAGTCAAGAGAATTGAGTGATCCATAACTCAGGTCTTGTCATTGCTTTCTTTCCAGAATAGAACGACTGGAGACACAGTGAGGTTGTTCAGTTCTGACCAAGCCAAAACGATTCTTTGTCAGCCAGGCATAAATCAAATTGTGTTGATTGTTCTGTCAAAGCTAATCTGACATCTTGGGGAAGCATCTATTTATCTAATGACAGAGTCTCTATGACAACAATCGACCGTCTTCAAGCGTCTGCCGTGCGTGCGCATGAGCGTGTGCATGTGGCGGTGAGGAGGGCTGTGTTTATACTAGAAGGTCCTGGTAAAAACGGATACATTTTAGAGTTCTTTTCAAGATCCTATTATTTGTTTTCAAATCTTTAAATGGCCTCGCTCCACCTTAGCTCTCTGAGCTCCTCCGGCCCTACACACCTGCCCGACCGGCCTCAGGTCTGCGGACCAGACATTATTAGAGGTACCAAGAATTAAGCGGGGACTCAGAGGGGACCGAGCCTTTTCCGTTGCTGGCCCCTCTCTTTGGATTGACCTCCCACTGAACGTTGGGCAAACCCCCTCGCTGCTCATCTTTAAAACTCATCTCAAAACTAATTTGTATCCTTTGGCCTTTGGCTCAGCATGACTCAGACTTGATCTTGATAGTTTTACTGTTTTTGTGCTTTCTCCTATCTTCGTTATTAATTTATTATTCATCCATCCATTTTCCGAACCGCTTGATCCTCACTAGGGTCGCGGGGGGTGCCGGAGCCTATCCCAGCTGTCTTCGGGCAGTAGGCGGGGGACACCCTGAATTGGTTGCCAGCCAACCGCAGGGCACACAGAGACAAACAACCATCCACGCCCACACTCACACCTAGGGACAATTTAGAGAGTCCAATCAGCCTGCCATGCATGTTTTTGGAATGTGGGAGGAAACCGGAGCACCCGGAGAAAACCCACGCAGGCCCGGGGAGAACATGCAAACTCCACACAGGGAGTCCGGAGCTGGATTTGAACCCGGTACCTCAGCACTGTGAAGCCGACGTGCTAACCACTGGACTACCGGGCCGCCCTAATTTATTGTTGTAAATATGATATTTGCTCCATGTACAGCATTTGTATGCAGCGGTGGATGTTTTAAAGTGCTCTATAAATACAGTTGAGTTGAGTTGCGTTCAGTTGAGTCGTAATAATGGAGATCTGGAAGACCCCAAAATAATCCTTCCAGAAGTGCATGAAGGTGTGTCAGAGAAGGCTGTGAAAGTTTGTCACACTCCATTATTTTGAAGGGAAAAACTAAATATTTTTTGTTTGGATTGGAAATGTATAAGAGTGAAATGTTATTTTGGTATTGTAAAAAATGAATACATAAATATAAAAAATGCCATAAAGCACAAGGAATGTTAACCTTTAAAAGGGAGTCATCACAACTCTAAAATCAAAGTATAACTGTCACGATTGATCTGTTTGGGTCCAACAGGTGGCTCTGTAGGGCTCCTCCTACAGCAGCACACCTGTTGGTCATCATGTCTTTAGTAGGTTCTCTGTTAAAAGGACACCCCGGCCCGATCACTCTGTGTTGGGTCATTGTTGGTGTCACTGCCTCTGTTGGTCAGTGTTTGTGCATTCCCGCCATGGAATTTTGTTTGTATTGCTTTCGCCTTGTTTTTGTGTCAGCCATGGGTTTTTGTTTCGTCACTCTCGTTGTTTTCAGGTCTTTGTTTTGGATTTAGTTTTCTTAGTGTTTTGTTAATACAGTTTGTCAAGGTCACCATGCTCCTCCCTTCTGCCAGCTTTTTGGCATCCTCCACTACCATCGCTCATGACAATAAAAGACCACTTTGACATCTTGCATTTTTTTCACACACCAAACTGAGCCATCAGTGTTGGTAAAAATATGCAAAGCTACAATTCTTATTTTTTGTACATGTATTGTATCGTTAAAAAGCAACTCGGGAATTAAAAAAAAAAACAAAAAAAGAAGAAAGTCAATGTTTTTTCATGGTTTTGGGTGGCTATCCCAAGTGATGTGCATTTAGGTGACAACAAACAAGTGAGGGATGAAAGCAAACTGCTTTTCTGCTTTGCCAACCAGTGCAGACAAATGACCCTGGCCGTGTCAGATGTTTATCTTCGGGCCGCTAAAACAATGGAGGGCTATAGTGGGGACACTCCTAATTGAAAGTATGTAAGCACTTTTGATCATCATTCAGAAGCAGAATTGACATGAGGAACCAGAATCATTCAGAATCAAACCATGCCCAACCCTACTGGCCACTTCACACACTGGCAGCATTTGACAGTGTCAAATTCCATGGCATGATTGTGACAGTTTTGAAACTTTTGAAGCTCTATCAAAATTGAAACCATTTCTCTATCAATTTTGAAACAATTTTGATAGAGCTACACACTTTTAGTGAGACCAGTCTCGAAACATTTCTAACACACCTCATATGTCTTAACTTCTCATTGGTGATGTCATGTTGTTCTTCTGGGCGTCACACAGTCGTTTCGACCGAATCGACAGCACATCTGCTACTTACAGCTCCATTTTGCTTCAACTGCTCAGTTCCATACAGTCAGCCAAATTCATCATGACCAATTCATGGATTAAGCAAGCATTATTATTCATTACTAATTTGAAGTGGTGTCTTTTTTTATCACAGTCACCAACAAAAATGTTAAGTTTAAATTATCCATCCATCCATTACCTGAGCTGCTTATCCTCACGAGGGTCACGAGTGTCCCAGCTGTCTTCGGACAGTAGACACCCTGAACTGGTTGTTTAGAATATGACAAATTTTCAGATCCAGATTATCTAAAAATCAACCCAATAAGAACATCTTAAATGTTTACAGGGAAAGGGCAGAGAAAAGAAGAGTTGTCCTTCCGACATCTCTGTTTGGAAAGAATTGAATCCAATATACTTCTTTTGTGTCAGAATGCCCTCGTTGACTTTATTGCTCATCCCAAGAGAACATTAAAGAGAGTTCATGGGGAAGCACACTTTGTTTATGATGATTTACATTCCCCATAATGGATTCAATGGATTATAATGAGTTGAAGGACATTGTTCAGTACTGAATGACCCAGTTATACAAGGTAACAGCTCAGAGTGGGAAAATTAAAAGCCTGCCAGTGCGTTTAACATCCCATCACTAAGGAGCATTGAATGTAGTATCCATTTGCATACTGTTGCCATTCCTGCATAAAATGAGAACGCTAAGAAACACTCACTATCCGCTTTTGTGGAGACCTTGACAGAATATTTCAGATGATTAAAGTGGGACGGATAAAGAAAGCCAAAAAAAACAAATGTCGAATATTATCCACAACATTAAAACCATCCCAATTGTCATTATGGCCAGAAAGATTAAATTCATCTCATTATACGTAAAGTATGGCAGGTGCCTCAATAGGCCGGTGCCAAGCAGCAAGTCAAGAAGATTAGCAGGGCACTGATATCATTATTTGCACCTATCAGGGATTCAGCAGGGAAGCAATTGTCATTTCTAGGCTTATTAGTCCACACTCGGAGGAGAGAAAGCCCAGCGATAAAGCCGACTGCGACGGCCAAGCATTCCAGCCGCAAGTGCTGTCGCTGTGTCACTGACCAAATGCCAGTGTGTCTGCATCCCTGTAATCCTTCCTAATAGAGGTTGACACAAAATACAAAGAGGTCCTCATCAATCATCACAACAAGCCATTTGCATGTTTAAGTTAAAAGACTGCTGACAGAGGATATAAAAAGAAGCAACGATAGCAGTTGGTATGGAAATGAAAAGAGAAGAGGGGAAGGATGCATTAGCACTGATGAGAGTCGAAAGCACACAAATGCGCATTGAGTGTGTTTTAAAATTGTGTGGAGAAGTGCAGCGGCAATCTTGAGGGTGGCAGGCAAGCAGATCCTCTTGGCAATTTGAAGACATCTGCCTCTCCTGTTTGGGCAGCCTGTGTTAGCACAGGCCCCAGAAGAGAGTGCCGCTCCTAAAGCCCAGAAGTGTTTGTCAAGCCTAATAAATATTGCACAGCGCCTCCTCTTAATCTCATTAATGTTTGTGCATGTCTGTTGGTGACTGCAGAGGTAAACAAGGGATGAATATTAAATCCTTGGTTAAAAAAAAAAAAAAATCATCAATTCGACTGGTCCTCTCCCTTGATATATAACTGTCCTCCTTTAATCTAATAAAGCACGGTGAGATTTAGGGATGGAAAGTCTGCAGTCATCACTATCTGCTCCCTAACACCTGAGTTCATCTGCCCGCCCACCCTAGATTTGTGTCTGCGATTGCGTTGCTGTCATATTTGGGCCAGATGAACATGTCTGCGGCTCTGTTTGACAACATGCCTACATATCCATCCATTTTCCGAACCGCTTGATCCTCACGAGGGTCGCGGGGGGTGCTGGAATCCCAGCCGTTGGGCAGTAGGCGGGGGACCAATCATATCGCAGGGCACACAGAGACGAACAACCATCCACGCCCACACTCTAGGGACAATATCACTGCCATGCATGTTTTTGGAATGTGGGAGGAAACTGCAAACTGGGACCGGAGCTTCGAATAATCCGACGTCTAACCTGGACTACCGGGCCGCACATGCCTACATAATTATGGCTAATTTGTAGACCAAATATCTTCTTATCACTGCCATGTCTTTGACAGCTTAATAATCTCTAACCTTCATTGGGTGTGTGTGTGTGTGTGTGGGTGGGTGTGCAAGTGTGTAAAAGGGAGAAAGGGAGAGCTGTGGGGGAGCGTGACCGGGACCTTAATATGATTTGTGCGTTTTGATGTCATGGTTTAACAGTTTTATAAGACAGCTCTGTGATAAGTATCATGTGATTAGGGAGTTACATATTTGACTTTTATTTCTCAATAGAAAGCACGTTGGGACTGATTGTATTACAATAATAGTGTTAATAAGGGCCCCTTGGGAGGAGTAGGAGGAGCATGGCCATTTGCATCAGAACCGACTGCTCTATTAAAGCCGAGTTGACTCCCAGTGATGGATCTGAAGCCATACCTTCATTTTCAAAAGGTTAAAACCTAAGACCAAGGCTTGTAAACATCATTTTGTTTCGAAATCGTTAAAGTATAGTCTCGTTTTCCAGCAAGCAGATTATGTAAATGAATATACTGTATATATCGATTATATTTGAAAATAATATATATATATATATATATATATATATATATATATATATATATATATATATATATATATATATATATATATTACTGTGTATGTCCAATTCGGTTTTTTGGGCCTCGGTGACGAACAAATTTCGGTTCTCGAACAAACTGAGCGCACTTGAATGCACCATTTGACTCCTCTCGCCTTCCTTACACGAGGAAGTAACGCTGCCTCGGGTAGACGAGGAAGTGACGCTTACTCGTGTTGCTTTCCAATGTGAGCAGACGTGTTCAGTAA